>CM055822.1:805142-833130 GCA_029582265.1 Zoroaster sp. YZ-2022
TTCTTATTTTGTCCATAATAGAATGTGAGAAGGGATGTGGGTCTTTGCATGAGGTAAGATTCAATGTACTACAGTGAAATGGGTGTTTTTGCATGTGTTTTATGTGAAGACTAATTTGCAAAATTTAATCTGTTTTTATTTTTTATTTTTACAAATTATAGCATTTACACGTATATGAAGCCTGTTCACACTATGAACAACTTCACCCTGAAAATCAGTTTTGCCTTGAAATAACAGTTGACCATGATTTCACAGCAAATTCACGGTGCATTTTCACAGCATTTTCACGGTGTTGTGTCATCGTGAAATTGCAGTGAACTACTTACTTCATGTTAAAACGGAATTTCAGGGCAAGTTATTCATAATGTCAATGCATATGTTTTGGTCAGTTCCAGACTTGAAATACTTTTAAAAAATCTACATGTACATGCTGACCCTGAAATGCACTTCAGCAGTTTTAATTCAGTTTTAGAGTTCCAACCCTAAAAGTCTGCTCATTTGCGTTTTCTTGTTCAGACTCATATTTTCTTTGTTGGTTGTTTGAGTAGGAACTATTATAAAACTACATCTCACAGCACATTCAATGCTGTCATTTTGTTATACTCTTTACAATGTCTTTCTGTTTCCCTACACCCAGAAATCTACAAACCATGTTAATGGATGGGCCGCTATAAAGTCTGTCACCAGTGCTATGGGAGACCAGCTGTCAAATCCTGCAAATCTCACTGCTACAAAATACCGCCACGGAGCCTCAACTCTGTATGCTCTTATGGATGTCCCTGAAGGAGACAGGCAGACCTTCTACAAGCATATGGGACACTCGGAAGAAATTAACAAACACGTGTACCAATGTCCACTTGCTGTTCGGGAAATCACCACAGTGAGGTCTGTTACCTGAAGACCATTGATGGAAAATGTGCCTCTAGTAAGTCTTTAGTAATGTATGTCAGTTAACCCACCCACCTCAATAATTTTGTTTAAAATAAGTGCTTGACTATTCCATATACTTCCTTTTTGTGACATTATATTACTCAAATATTACTAAAAATGTTCAGTACAAAGAATAAGAAAAGCATAGTAATTTCTGAGCCAATGAAAAGCTTGGTTTGAGGGGTGGTTGCACGAGTACTTTTACATTATGATTAGGTTTTTAATAGATACAAATTACCTGATTGATATACAACACTTGCATTTAAAGGGAAGATTTCTGTTGCAGAAAGTGTGGCACTCATGGTGAAATTCAGATACAATAGTTTTTCCACCAAGAAAATATATTTTATGGTATGACCTCATTCAGCTTGGGTATAACATAACTCGTTTTGTTTTGATCCCAGATGTTCATGCATGTTTTTAGCAGTGATATACGTGGAACATATGTCGATTAAAAACAACCAGCTTTTTTAGATTCATTATGTCAAAACAGAGGCCAGCATAAGTTGCACAATGAAAGTGATTTCTACATTCTTGTAGCAATAAAATTTGTTGGGGCACTTTAAATGACCTATACTTGTGCCCTCCCACTGGCTCATTTTTATTATTGATTAATTAAGAAACTGTGAACAACTGTGAAATCAATCTTCTATTGAAATTAGAAGAATTCCATTAATTACATCTTACACATACTTTCTTTAACAATTTGAATGACAGAGACTGCACAGGAAGCTGCTGAGCAAAATACTCGAGCTCCGGCGGACATTTGCACATCCACTGAACCTTCAAGAGACACCTGCACATTCACTGGACCTTCAAGAGACACCTGCACATCCACTGGACTTTCAGCAGATACCTGCACATCCACTGAACCTTCAAGAGACACCTGCACATCCACTGAACCTTCAGCAGACACCTGCACATCCACTGGACCTTCAAGAGATACCTGCACATTCACTGGACCTTCAGCAGACACCTGCACTTCCACACAGGGAAAATTGGACATCTGCTCTTGCACAGGTACTATAGGCATTTTGAACTGTTGGTAGCACTTTAACTTAGGTTATGTGAAACATCTGCCATATAAAACCTTGAGAACTATCTATTTTATAAATAACAGGGTATTGGATTTCTAGGCAATCACAGAGATACTGTGTCGCAATAGAAATTGGAATAACGCCACACAATTCAACCCCATTGCCTTTCTTTGGTTCCATGCTTTGGTTTACCTGTCCATGTCTTACCCAAATTTCTTTCTTTTCCCAAAACTTTTCACCCCATCCCATTTCCTTTCCCAAAATTCATTTTCTGTTCTGTTCTGCTCCTACCTACAACCAGCTGCTCCTAATAACCCCTCCTTCTGCCTCGTCTTACACATGTTCCTTCTAACATTAGCTGACCTCAGTCTTTGTCAGTCTACTTGAGCTTTTTTTCTGTTTGTGTTGTGCATACAAGTTTTTCAGTCATTTTGCCTTTGATTAAGATCGTGATCTTGATTAAGATCAAAATTCTGGGGTACTAACTACAGTTACCACAGTTTTTGTCAATTTGTCATGTTCCCCCACCCCCAATAAACATCAAATAATCATTTGTCTTTAGAACTTACTTATGTTGATCTTAACAGGACGCATGTACACAAAGTGGTCCAAGAAGGAAACACAGACTGTCTACATAGGATTCAAAAGCTACATCAAAGACATATCTCAAAAAGGCACAAAAGGATGTCTGCCAAGTAAGTAGTACATTGTATTAACCTTAAAAAGGATATTTATCTTGAAAAACAATATATTTCACAAAGTGCCAAACCTAAAAAAACAAACTTCTGTAGTTTGTAGTTTTTTAGTTTTTTTAGTAGGAGGAATGGCATTCATCAGAATATTCGGGATCAGAATTTGAGCATCTGTAGGAACCTGTGCTCCTTGAGAAAAACAATTTAAAAAGTTTGGGTTTACTGGTGAAATCCAGAATGTAAAATGCAAGAGTAAAATCCCCATAAAAGTATATGGAGGTAGCAAAATGATTTGGGATTTATACATTTTCACAGGTATCCTCTCCACCCATAATTCTACTTTGGGGGAGCATGTCGCCACTCCCATTGGTTTTTATAAAAAATAGTCCCCTCAGTTCTTTTATTTAGGCAATTTTATATTTTAAAAAAGAAAAGGAATTAGCTGTTGCAAACTGCTTACCAACCAAAATGAGCCGTGGTATAAATGCAAAATTGTTAATGGCCTCACGTTTCGATCCTAGCAGAGTTTTTCTCAAAGGCTAAATGACCATATGCAAAAATTGTTAATGACCTGACGTTTCTCAAAGGCTAAATGACAACACAACACACAATATATTAGTGTAACAGAAGCAGTCAGGTGCAGGAGTAAAAAGAAAATCCTGGTCTTTTCTCCCCAGTCGACTGTAGAACAGCCAGATTTTATCTCCTTCCCAAGGTACACACAGCATGGAGACCCGTCATATCTGGTAATGGTTCCCTCAAAACTCTTATGGATTTGTTCTAGTGATTCTGATTTTGTGCACCACTCTCAGGAACTTAAGAAACACCTTGTTTGCTGGGGTCACAGCTCTCAAGCAGTCCATCAAGCGATCCAGAAAGTCAAGGCTCTAGTTAGGTAGTCGGTCTTTGCAGTAAGACCTATACAACAAAAGAGTTCCGACAGGATGGTTCCTTTTGTTGCCACCTTCCACCCCTCACTCCCTCTCATTCGTAAAATAACCAGTTCTAACCATCATCTTCTTCACACATCAGTTCACCTTTAACATGCTATACACGAAGAACCCATAGTTGCCTACAGACGCCAACCCAGTCTCAGGGATCTCCTTGTTCGGGCAGAAGTCCCTCCCATTAATGATACTGTTAATCCCCCTATACTACAGGGAACTTTAAGGTGCTCCAACACTTCCAAATGCATTGTCTGCAGACATCAGGGAATCGGATTCCTTCACAAGCCATGCCAGTGTTACCACCCACAAGAGAAGGGGCCATATAACATGTACCACCACGAATCTCATATATTTAATATCTTGCAAACTTTGTGGTGTTCAATACATAAGTGAAACAATAACTACACTCAAAAGACATTTCTATGATCCATAGTCAACACCTGTAAGCTAGATACACCTGTCAGACATCATTTTAATCTACCTAATCAGTCTATTTCTGACATGATATTACTGGAAATGATTACTAACTGTTTTTCCATAGATGTCCCGTTTATAATTTTTTCTTATTCACTAATTAAATACTTTTCCCCTTTCCCACCTTAGATTTTGTTTTGTGTGTTTCCACCCATCCTTGTGGTTTACACCAGCTAATTCTTTCTAACCCCCCTCTCCGTGTCCTTTCTGATTAGTTTTCTTTGTTTATCTTATGGCTCTTCTGACTGCCTTCTGCTCCTACTTTTCACTCCTTTTCCACTTGACTGCTTCTGTTTCCCTTATATTCTTGTATGTGTGTGTTGTGTTGTCCTTTAGCATTTGAGAAAGACTCTGCTAGGGTCAAAACGTGAGGTGATTAACAATTTTTGCAATTTTATTTAGTCAACTTTTTTGCTCACAAACTGCATTCAACATTTTCATTCAGAAAATATACCTTTGTTTAATATAAATACTTCTACACACTTCAGATATATGTTTTTACATTCATAATTCTGCTATTGTGAAATAATGCTATTTTCTGTTTTGACCTCAAGGCAAGCGTGAAGTCGAGTCTTTTATCAAGGCAAACCCTGATGTCCTTGCTGGAGTCAAAGACCTAAAGCAGAGGATTCAACTCATCAAAACGAAGGTGTTCAATGAAAGGACAAAGCAAAGACTGAAAGTTTCAAAATTAACTGAGATTTAATCTTATCCTGCAGAATAAAAAGTTGTTTTCACCTGAGGGATTAAGTAAAGTTAGTTTCCCTTTCTAAACATCATGATGTTGTTACAACAGTGGAAACTGGTGCTTTGAAATTTGAATTTTGAAAATGTTGGTGTCAAGAATTTTGAAATTACTGCTATTATCGTTAGTGTTAAGAATTTTAAAATTACTGTCATTATCACAGGCGTGAAGAATTACATGTCATTACATGACTGATATTTGTGAAAAGAAGGGGCTTAGCTGTTGCAAACTGCTTGCCAACCAAAATGACCTATGGTATAAATGCAAAAGTTGTTAATGACCTCACGTTTACACCCTAGCAAGTCTTTTGAGTCTTTTTCAAAGGCTAAATGAAAACACAACACAGCAGAAGGTGAACAAAGAAAAGTAATCAGGAAAGAGACAATGGGAGCAGGGGGGTTAGAAGGAATTGGCTGGGTGGAAATACAAAATAAAAAAAATCAAAGGTGGGAAATGGAGAAAAGGTAATTAATTAGTGAATAAGACAATTTTATATAGGGGACATCTTTGAAAAAAAGAAGGCACAGACAAAAAAGTTATTAATTATTTCCTTCTTGGATGTTCAGACCATGGGGTTGAATAGTCTGGAGGCATCTTATACAAAGTTTCTCCCTACTTAGACGAACAGTGTCTCCGTGGTTCCCAAGTGTCTCATTCCCCTGTAAAATCATGTCAGAAATAGATTGATTAGGTAGATTGAAGTAATGTCCGGCTAGATACACCTGTCGGCCATTTTAGATTCTGGTGAATAATTTTGAAGTATTTCAATATTTTGCATATCTTACTAAGAACCAGGATTATGTCGCAGCCACGTGTAATAATGTTTACAGAGTTGATTAATAAATTCTGAAAGGTTATAATGGTTTGTAGCTTCATTATTAGTTTAAACTGAGTGAGTAGTAATGGCACATATTGATTTACTGGTCAAAACTAGGTCCTACTGCTTCATAAAAATTCAGTTTTTGTAACATCCAACCCTCCTTGGAATCCTTACATAAGTACTGTACGCCCCCATAATAAACATAAAATGCAGCTCTGGTGCATTCTTGTTTTATGCACGAATCCAAGCGCATGGTTGAGAACACCAAACACCAACACAGTTTTAGCTGTAACGGCTAGAGGATTGATGAGACCAATGATAAGTACAGTAACTGATGAACAATGGTAATCCATATAATAATTGATAGACGTGTCTATTATAAGATCGTGGTAATAGACTAGCTCTGGAATGCCTCATATATTGTTTGAAAAAGTGGGCATCCTAATGGCCGTATACGTATGAAGTGGTCAACCTATGACGGTTATGTTATAAGTACATACGGTCGTCTTAAAAGCTTATAATAAGATTGGTCTCTTTAATGTGGGTGTATTGCACAATGGTCGCATTAAAACGGTTATAACATTTGGATTGGCTATATATTGTAATGTGCTGTATCATCTATCAATATCTCAAAATTTGTTTACTAGATCGCGTAATCCGCAGTGCAAATATCTATTTCTGACATGATTTTACTGGGCATTGAGGCACAGAGACTGTTCGTCAGAGTAGGGAGAAACTTTGGATAAGGCACCTCCAGACTATTCAACCCAGGGTCTGAACATCCAAGAAGGAAATGATTAATAAAGTTTTGTCTTTGCCTTCTCTTTTTTCCACATATGTCCCCTATATAAAATTGTCTTATTCACTAATTAATTACTTTTTCCCCATCCTTGTGGTTGCACCAGCCAATTCCTTCTAACACCACCCCTGTTTGTGTCATTCCTGATTACTATTCTTTTTTCACCTTCTGCTTCTTCTGACTGCATTCTGCTCATTTCTTTTCACCCTTTTCTACCTGACTGCTTCTGTTGTGTGTTGTGTTTTCATTTACCCTTTGAGAAAGACTCTGCTAGTGTCGAAACGTGAGGCCATGATTTTTTGCGACTGAGATTTGTGTGAGTTTCAGGATATATAAAAAAGGCATGTCCTTCATTCTTGAATAGTTTTTTTTTTTTACTTGGCTCTTTTTGCCAACTTCTTTTGGTTTAATTGGTGCTTATAAAATAAGGTGAAGGTATATATATGTGTGTGACAAATACATGAATATTATTAAACACGTAGTAATTGAAATGGCTGCACTCACTTGATTTATTGGAAATATTTTTAGTGTCATGAAGCAGTGACACAAAGCAGAGTTCGTATCAAGCACAGTACAATTGTACCAGTACCTTCAAGGAAACATTTGATTTACCTGGCTAGGTGATAATGAATTTAGACAAACATTTATACAAAATTAAAAACAAAAACAAGTCTCATGGACGGATCCAGGGGGGTTGGGTTGTGGGGTCTACCCCCGTCCCCCCCCCCCGTCACTGCTCTGAGTCATTTCCCCCTATTTATGCGAATAGTCTGTTTTTGCAAAAAAAAAATCCTTCCTGATTCTAGTGAATAATTTTGAAGAATTTCAATCTTCTGCATAGATTACTAAGAACTATAGGATGATGTCGCAGCCACATGTAATGTTTACATGGTTGATTAATACATTCTGGTTAAGGTTATAATGCTTCGTAGCTTCATTATTAGTTTAAACTGAGTGAGTAGTAATGAAAGCTTAATGTGGGTGTATTGCACATACAATGGTCGCATTAAAACGGTTATAACATTTAGATTGGCTATATATTGATAATGCGCTATATCGTCTATCAATATCTCCAAATTTGTTTACCAGATCGCGTAATCCGCAGTGCAAATAATTTTAGAAATATTTAAATTGGCTGTATATTGATAATGCACTGTATCATCTATCAATATCTCGAAATATTTGCGATTGATCTTGGGCTTGTTTACTGGATCCGCGTAATCCGCAGTGCAAATAATATTTTTCATATTATTTTATTACTCCTTTTCTTCAAGATTTAAAATTTAACAAATTTCAGTATTGAAATGCGACATAGCATCGTGACATAGCATCGTTATATGGCATCAGCAGATCTTATGTGTTACTTAGGATATGCCCAACACTGCCCGCATCATAGGCACAGTGCCTGGTGGCGGATGGGCCTACCCTATTTGAAGGTAGTAAATGTGCACTTTGATTGTAAAAAAAAAAATCCTCCAGTGTGAGTCTGAGAAACCTATAGGACCGGTAAAAATGGGGGAAACAGTTGGAAGACATAATAATTCGTGAATTGGTAAGTGGTCGCACTATGGTTTACATTTTTATTGAAAAAGCACTTTATGTTACAACTATGTTACAACGCGCATAATTAATAAATACCAATAAAATGTAGACATATAACTGTCTCCCTATCGGGTGAAATAATATCCTTATTGGTATGATAACCATATATCATGGACCGGGCTTTAATCGACCTTGGGGGGAGGGAGGGCATTACTGTCTGTGTTTTTATGAAAGAAAGGTTGGGGAAATTGCAGCGTATGAGGGCAAGGGGCACACAATGTGGTGTGTGAAACGTAAGCCCTTTGGTGGAAAAGCGGTGACAGAAAACATGGGGAATTGTGAGGCCAAAATGTTTAGAAAGAACCACGGCTACATGCAATGTTGCAATTTCATAGATAACTGGTGACACAAAAACATGGGAAAATGAAGGATGGGAAAACATTGCAGAATGAGGGAAAAACATGGTGAAAAGGGAAAAACGTACCACACGTGGGGCCAAGAAAAGGTAAAAAATAATTTTTTTTAAAGAAAGAAAAAAAAAGGAATTAAAAATAAAAGAAGAACAAGGGCTACAGTTAGGCCTACATGTGGTGTTTGAATTTTGTTGTGATCTATTTTTGGTGTGTAACAAGGAAACAAATGAGAAATAAAACTTTCCTTAGACCCCCTATTATAATGACGTATCGTTTGACCTCCTTTGATGTCGGTTTTAATTGGTGGCTTCATCCCGCATATTCCGAATGAAACATTAATTTTGGCAAACATTGGTAAAACAATAATTTTCCCACACTACAAATGAAAAGCTGCCACAATATTGTCTCCCATTTATTTACACCGTTGTTTTGTTTTGTTTTGTACACGTTATTTGTTTGTTTGAAAATGCATAGTGATATCTCCATTTTTGTTTTTACAATAAAATAATAAAGATGCACGATAACAGGCAGGGTTCCAATAGGGAATTTTAAAAAAATGCGCCCTCTTTTGCATCTGATGAAGTAGTTCATCTTGCCACGAAAGCCCTTCGCTCGGCCCCACCGGTCTCCTTAGGTTAAGGCGATGGGGACGAGCGAACGAAATCCCATGCATGCTGTATCCACGTCTTCTCCAGACTAAATTACTGGCTGCAATTCAGGGATTGTCTTTGGAAGTTTATGATCAGAAGGGGGGGGGGGGGATATTGTCTTGAAACACGTTCCCATTAGACACAACCCCTTCATAGACTAATCTTACCGAATAATAAAAGTTCATTCTGTAACCCACGCGAGTTATCACCGGCAGACGTACGACACAAGTTATGCAGATGTCTAAGGCCTACTCGTTGGTTGGGACAATTTCTATGAAATTAAACACGTAGAGCATGCAAGGACCAGGTACTTGGTATATTTATTGGTAGAATCAAATACACCTGCAGACAGCGTTGAGTGACTGTTCAAGAATAATATTTAACAAGTGAAAATGGTTAATTTTTGTATTAAAAAGAAATCGTTGCCTCACTAATTTTGCGTAAAAAACTAATAAAAAGGAACAAAAAACACAATCAAAAAATAAATTGACGATTTATACTGTAGCCTACTGTCAACTTTGTTATTCTAAATATTTATTTTTAAAAACAGAAGGTCTATGGGGGATCGACTTTGCATGAGTAGGCCTAGGGTGTTTCTTTGTCTTGACGCACGCAAGGAAATCGAAACAACTTTTTAAGCAGTGAAATGCTTTTTTTTTCTGACTGGCTCCTGACTCGCTCCCGCGGCTAGAGCTACAGCTGACAGTTTTCCCGATCACAACAGTGTGGTAACGTCCAATGGTGACGTCAGACATTATCACGCATTAACTTTTAGCCAATGATCTTTTTGGCGCCTTCTCACAATCACACGTACATATATGTACATGTACATGTACATGTATGTATCGGTGTATTACAATTTCTACATAGCCGGCCGGTTGCTTGCATAAAAATTATGTACATGATAGGGTATGTACATATACGCGGACGCTTTTTGTACATACGGGACATCACGCCATAATTTTTAGGCCTAATAGTAGTACTGTGCGTGTGCTATGTGTGGCGCTATCTTATCTACGTACTGGCACTGCTTACTGGCTGCTCGCTGCGCTGGGGACCGGGAGAAGTTAGTTGTGTCTGTACTGTTTGCTTTTCTGGCTTTCGTGCAACAAGGGGACACAAATCAATCCAAGTTGTGTTGAATGTTTATGCTGGACCAGGTAAGAGAAATATTGATTAAGTTAAATTAAACTTCAAATTTAAGGAAATTAAGTTATTTATATAAAAAAATGACTTCTAGTTCTAACTGTGTTAGCATGTCTAGAATCTTGTAAAGTTGTACTTGTACTTGTACTTGTATTGTAGTTGTAGTCTGGTAGTAGGCCTATCGTGCCGCCATAATGTTTTCGATCGACAGTATTTTCGATCCCCAATTTTGATTCCGTTTACCGCACGAGAAGGGGCGAGAGCCACGGTGACCAGAAGCTCGGTTCTGTGTACTTTACTTCTACGTTGTACTCGGCATTGTCCATAACTCGGGATATAACGCCAAATGATTTATACTGAAATTTAGACTTAAACTTTTGGGTGTCACTAACAACATGATGATAGCACTGAGTTAGGGCCTATAAAAAAACAGAACAGAGGTTCTGGTCACCTGGTCACGGTGGATCTCACCCCGTCTCGCGGTAAACGGGAATCAAAATCGGGGGTCAAAATTACATGTCGATTGAAAACATGACGGCACGATACAAACTGTCAATGTCATGATCTGTACAGTGTGTAACGTTAATTGTCCTTATTAATATTATGACTATGACTATGAGGAATTATCGTTATTTATGCATTCAAATTTAAGTTATTTCCATTCAACACTGTTCAAGTTATTCCCATCCATGATAAATAGTGCCAACCACTTCGTATCCTTGACCCTGTACTGTAGTGTAACTGTAAGTAGTTTTACATAAAAGTTACTTCACTTGATCACAATAAACCCTTTCGACATTCTCAATGCATCATGGGAAATGATGCAAATGTCCCGGATGTGTATGACTAACATTATGGTTTTTGTGAACAAAGTGTTGGGCGCAATATGCACTTCAGCAACTTTTTCACCTTTTTCTATAATTAATAGTTGAAAGAGTTAAGTCAGGATTTGTAACGAATGGTTGATTTGGTATAAAAGTGAGTTATTCAGGAGAAATTGTTGGGGATCCCCGTTCCTGCCTGGATGGCATTGCCATGGCGACACCATGGTTGACAACTTACTTTCACACGCAAAATGACAACTTTTCCACGTTTTTCCTCATTTTTTATACCAAATCAAGCAGTCATTATACTTCCTGCATCTAGACGACAAATCTGCGTTGCGCCATACATTTTGTACACAAAACAGCATCGTTTTTGTCATCCACATCCGGCCGGGTGATTTCCATTATATCTCATGATGCATGAGATAGTCAAAAAGGTTTATAAATTTTTGCAGAATGAGTAGTATGTTAGATGGCGGTTCTGGCTCACTTAAAAAATGATTTTTAAGTAGCTAGCTGTGATGATTGCAACTAGCAGATGGCTCGTTTAAAGTAGGCTTATCTTTTGTAGTAAAAAGCAACACAAAACAAAAGCAAACAATACAAAACAATGCTTTTCTTTTTAGATAGTAGGCCCCTCACATCATTCAAAATAGTAAGGCTCTTCATTAAGGGGAGGCTGGCATGGGTGGATCCAGAATATTTTTTAGGTGGGGCTGAGAATCAAGAACGATTTTTCATTACTACAAAAATTACAATGAAATAATCAAAGGGAGAGGAAAACAAAGCACAGTGAGGGGAAACATGAGGGGGAATACCTTACCATTTGTATCTGATTCTGTTTTTTTTTTACAGCCCCCTTAGCCCCCCTGGATCCACTAATGGCTGGGTACATGTTTATAAGTGTACAGTAATTCTCCAGGGGACTGGAGTTTCATGTTCTTCTAACTTACTTAGTTAAACCTGAGTTATGTCTACTTGTTGGATGCTGTACTATGATAGTTTAGTGATTCAACAATCAATCGAGGGGCATGCTTTGTTTTTACCTAATGCCAAGGCACCAATCATTCTGTGAAATTAACGCTAGTATTACCAACTGAAATAGCACAGTTCATCATTTTTGCAAATAAATTTTTTTTGTACAAGTTTAAACTCTCAGGTTCATTTTTATACATAGGGGCCCATATTTTTATTTTACATTTATGAAGTTCTTATTGATTCAGATTTTGCCACCAATTATTTATACATTTCATTCAGTAAACAAACTTTTTTTTTTTACTTATACTTATAGGCTTACAGACTTTAGGCAAGTGTAGAATTACTCCTAGAACTATGACTTGAGGTTCTACAATCTTGAGTTAAAGGCTGTGCAATAACATTGGTAAGATTGAAATAAAAATGTCCACAGATTTACACATAACTTACATGGTATAAAGATGGTCAGATGGTGGGAAAACTCCCCTTGAAATATTTTTACCTGAAATGCTGTAGGTTTTTTAATAATTGTTTCTTGGTTTGTGTGCAGGTTGCAATGAAACTTCGTTTAAGATCATCTCTTCGCAGAAAAGGGAAAGATGCCAAACAATTTTGTTTTCAGCAGGAAGACCAGCCTGGATTTATAGTGCGACATATCAACAAATTTATTGGTAGGTAATAAACTAATCAAGACCCACCCACTGCGCATATGGGTAATACTACCTGCACCTCTTTGTTGCTTCACTGCTTGATCCAGACACACACTTCACATGTTCGTGCGATCAGACATTGTCAAACTAAAGGTTCCACAATCACAACTGTGATTAGTCAATACATCCAGGGGCTGAACTTCATGGATCGGTCAATTTACTACTCAAAATTTTCCATGAGCATGCAGTGGCTCTGTTACTAACAACTGTTTCCACCTACATAAAAAATTATGTTGCACATGGAGGCAGAATAAATCCCATCGCATCATTTGGGTATTTTCACACTAAAGGGATACAAACTGGTGTCTTTTAACCCTAACTCCCTAGGCATTGTACTAAAACAATAACAATCCTCCAACTGGCTTTGTTGTCTAGGGAGTTAGGGTTAAAACCAAGTACAAGAGGGCAAGATGCAGTCAAGTATTTTACCAAATTGTTTTGAGACATTGTGTAGGCCTACTTGCAGTCAGTTAGTGTTTAATGTACTATGTGTAAATACATTTTTAAAACATCGAAGAAAGTCATATGTTACGTAAGTAACAAAAGCCAGAAATTTTACCATAATTCAGTTCATCTAAAATTGTTCCAACTTCATCCCTTACCCATTATGGTTGTGAAAAGGGAAAAAAAACGGGAAAAAAATCAAAAACAAACAATTTATTTAATTTTGCCCTACACCGACGTGTGTATAGCACTGTATGCTCAGTGCTTTCCGAGTGTCTGTGAAAAAACTACACAGGTGACTCGGGCGGGATTTGAACCCACGACCTCCTGCTTACTAGTGCAGACGTCTTACCTCTCGACCACCGAGCTTGCCCGATGACAATTGGGCAAGCATCGGGCAAGCTCGGTGGTCGAGAGGTAAGACGTCTGCACTAGTAAGCAGGAGGTCGTGGGTTCGAATCCCGCCCGAGTCGCCTGTGTAGTTTTTTTCACAGACACTCGGAAAGCACTGAGCATACAGTGCTATACACACGTCGGTGTATGGCAACATTAAATCAATTGTTTATCTCCCGACTCAAGAATTTCACCAACCTATCTATAAAAACAAACAAGCAAAAACAAAACATTCTTCTGGATATGTTGGTACATAGAATGCAAAATGGGTCACATACAAAGACAAACAAAACTTGACAAATGTCTTTGTTATACAGGGGTTTTAACACAGTAAACCAGGGTTAAAGGTCAACTCCTTTTAATGATAAGCTAGATATTACCCATCTCAGAATTAACTTCTTTGGCTGAGAGACTTGAAAGACTAATGAAAAAAAAAAGACTTAAAGAGAGCAGCTAGAGGAGACTTGTATTCTTTTATAATATTATTTAACTCTTTTCAAAATTATACATAAATCCATTGTTGCTTGTAGGACGTGGTGTTTTTGCAACAAAAAGGTTCTTCAGAGATGACTTCCTTCTCGAGTACCGAGGAGAGCTGATCTCTGGAAAAGAAGCCCTTGAACGTGAACGCAAATACACTGTAGCTGATGGAAGTTTTTTGTACTTTTTCAAACATAACTCCAAAACAAAATGGTGAGCCTTATTAAGTTATAATTTTTGAAATTGAAAATACAGTCAGCCTTTTCAGCATATTCAAAATTTGTTGTTCCATTTTTATTTTTTTTAAATTTCATTTATTACTTTTTTTCATGTAAAAGCAACATATATATGCAAATCTTTGAGTTGTTTTAAATGTTCTTTGTGTTCAGTGCAAACATTGAGTATGTAATACATGTGAGGGAAAATAACTATTTAAAAATGATACTAACATTCATATGGCATTTTTTCCAAAGGATACAAAACATTCAGAGAACAGCCAAAAAGACCTTACCAAAATCAAGGAATTATACAGTGAAAGGGAAACAATGGAAATGGAAATGGAATTGAAATGGAACTCATTTCAGTTGCAGTTTGTATGAGGGGAACTTATTATAACAATATTTTATGATAGCCAGTGATATTTCAGGTGAAATCAATAAAATAATTGTCTTGAAATATTTTACTTGTTATTATAGTGTGGATGCAACATATTCAAATTGCATTGGAAGAATGGTCAATGATGCAGTTGCCCCCAAAGCTAATTGCAAAATGGTGGTTGTTAACGATGGAAAAGATCCACATCTTTGCTTATTTGCAAAACAAGAAATTGAAGTCTGGGAAGAGCTTCGGTTTGATTACGGTGTACCCAACTTGCCATGGAGAAAGGTATTGTAAAGTATTATTTTGGTTTGTTTTATAAATATTGTTTTTAAACTTACATTTAAAGAAAATGGAGAATAACTTGCTGAAGACCTGTTATGAAGGGCCACAATCAAGCAGGACAAATTATAAGCCCACTGTGTGCTGTGTATGGATATTTCAAATGTAACATGGAAATGAATTAAGACCCTGGTCTTGTCTGGTTACTTTTTTCCATCTGGTTACTTTTTCCATTCACTTAATACTCACTTTTTCTGTATAAACTTGTAATTAATATTTTCTAACGAAAATGGTCACTGGTTCCACTGCTGGTTGAGTGCCCTTTCAGCTAAAAAATATATCATGTAAAAGTTTATTACCAGAAAATGGTTGGAGATATCAATATAAATTTTGTGTATTGTGTTATAATTCTCTAAGTGGGTGTATAAATTTGCAGCACTGATAAAGAATGGTGTGAAGCTGCCATTACTGGAACAAGAGTCACTTTAACCCTAACTCCCTAGACAACAAAGCCAGTTGGAGGATTTTGAAAGATTTTTATTGTTTTAATACAATGCCTAGGGAGTTAGGGTTAATTTGAAAATACTTATTAAGCTCTTTTACACTCCATTTGTCATAATAAGCAGATGAGGAATTCTGTGTATCAAGGAAATGCAAAGAGGCCCTTAGAAAAGCACACAAGACGTTAATACGTCATAATCACGTTCAATCTTTTCCGTCACTTATTAGAATATTTGTTTTTTATACTTTTGTGAAGAGGATATTGGGATACTGATTTCTGCCAAGTTTAAATAATAATAATAAAAACAGTTTATTACTGTTTTTTTTAATTATTATTATTAATTAGATGGGGCAGAAGCAAGAAAAGCATCAGCCAGACTACCTTGACAGTCTTACTTTCTGTGGATTGAAAAAGGTACATCATGTTTTCCATTTAGTTTTCCATTTATCCTCGATCGCTTTGCTCTTGTGTACAAAACCAATGGAGACGTCCAGACAATGGGAGAACAACGAGAAGTCCTCAGTGTACTGGGTCGACAAACGTGTGTGTGTTTTCTTTATATAAAATAGACCTTTTCACCAATTGATTTATCTTTCTGACGCATGCTGCAGGTACATGTTGTAGATATTCAGAAGGACATAATTAAGACATTTATACAGTATATCCCGTGTATCCCTTGAAATAATTGCCAGTTTGCCGAATCATTTTGTTGTATCTAGGTTTTATTTAAGGTGTTCAGACTTTGTTTTATTTGTTTATCATTTTAGCCAACAGAAGCTAACGCAGTTGCTCCATCAAAAGTGAAAGGTAAGGTTGGTTTTTACACACATTTTTATTCTCCAGTTCATTTTGAAAGAGATACAAATTGTTGCAGTTTTTAAATATTGGGTTTTGCCTGTTTAGGTATAATTAGTGCTGTCAAAACAAAAATAACAAGCCCATTGATGTGCCACTGGAACCCATGACCTCCTGCAGTGCATACTAGTGTAGACCCATTATCACTTGACGGACCACCGAGCTTACTAAAAAAAATACTAAAAATGCTGAATGCTATGGTTGAAGTGTTTGCATCAAAGGTAGTGAGAGTATCAATTCACCAGCATTTGGTTCATGAATACATACACACAGAGGAATGCTGGAAAACATAACTGTATGTAGCAGTTGGCAGTTTAAAGACTAGCTCTAATTATATACGTACATTGTTTTGGTTGTCTTGAATATTGTGTTTGTCACCAAGCCTCATCGTTAGTTGTGTGCATTTTGCATATTATATGCATTCAGCAAAAAAAAGCTGTAGTGAACTTGTTAGGCAAGATTACCGTACTTCAGCACTGCACTTGATTCCAAGATGCTCTCTTACCTCTTACTATTATAATTTTTGCAAGTCATTTCCCCAATGTGGAATGGAACTGCATGCTTCATTTTGTTTTGTGGGCATAAATTTGCATTTCCACACATATAATGCAGCATATTTGTTACTGCTTGAATTCCAACATTCCACTCCTGCTGTGTGGCAATGCAAAAGTGCCAAAAACACACCCAACCTTTGCAGAGATTACACAATGCAGGGTTATTTGAAAATACATCGATATATGGTAAGCTTTGACAAATTCATGTTTTGAATACCATCATATACTGGTACATTTACAATACATGTATACGTTCATAAACATAGCCCTTGCATGAATTACATTGGTTATATTGATCTAGGGCAAAACCTCAGCCATGAATAATGATTTTTTCTTTTTCTTTTAATTTTTAAAAAATCTAGGCAGCAACATAGAAGTCAGGGATGAACCCATGAGTGAAGAACCCATGAGTGAAGAACCCATGAGTGAAGAACCCATGAGTGAAGAACCCATGAGTGAAGAACCCATGAGTGAAGAACCCATAAGTGATGACACCAGCAGTTCATGTAAACTGCCCTCATGGCCATCCTCAGGTAAAATGATGACTTTCACTAAATATTACAGGGCTGCAAGTCGACCATTCAATAATTTATTTGGGTTTGGCGACAATAGAATTAAGAGTTAATTTATAAAAAGGTTTGTCAAGCTGGCTAATAAGGGAATAAAAGATGAGGTCGTAAAAGGGCATATAAGACCGAGTCACTACTGTTTTATTCCCATTCATATATAACCATTTTGTTATAAGAAAAAAAACACGTAATTATGGAGGCAAATCGGTAAGAAAGTTGCTCTGCTCCAGCTATGTCTTTATCAGCTGTTTAAAATCGGGTAAAATTTTGGATTCGGTCTGGTTTGGCAGTTCAGCTATGTACATAGTTTGAGATGTTGGCAACATACATGTATTGCACACAAATTAAGGTAGAATTATTTGGCCCATGCTTGAGTTTATCTTTTTAAAAGAAATTATAAAAAATACATTTTTCTAATACACAAGGTCTGGTTTGGTCTTGTGGAAACATGCTTTTTGGTACCTCAATGTCATGGTTTTGATGTTGTAAAATCAATTAGTTTATCACCTTAAGCTAAGAGGCTTGTGTACTCAAAAGAAGTAAACTCTACTTCTAATTCCTCTCACTGACTCAAATAATTGTGAAAATCTGGCTCAATTTGCAGCTGAAAAAGTGTCAGGAATTAGCCCTCGTCAAAGTACAGTAAATACATACAATGTAGAGTGTGTATTTTCCTACCTTCATTATAAAGAGGGGAAAAAAACAAAATACTTATATCTGTTGGTTTTGCTTAGGATCTGATGAGGACTGCAGCAATTATGTTCCCAGCTCAGAAAGTAGCGATGAGAGTGACGTGTTTGAACCACTGCCACTTCCACATTCAAGTAAGTTCATACATTTTGTGAATGCTTCGTTGGTTCTTCAATGTTTTGCATAATTTTACAATCATAAAAATAATTACAAGATTTATAACACTATGAATAACTTTACCCTGAAAATGCCCTGAAAATCCATTTTGCCGTGAAATAATAGTTTACCATGATTTCACGGCAATTTCATGGTGTCTCTTCCTCTCAGATATTGGCAATAATGTTCATAGTGATTTCAGGGCAAATTCACCGCGATCTTGAGAATTAATGAGCTGCCCCAAAACTGCCACAAGAAGTTCATGTCGTTTTCACGGCGTTATCACTGCGAAGAAATTCCAAGAGTATTTCATGGCATTTTCACGGTGTTGTGTCGTCATGAAATTGCTGTGAACTATTTATTTCACGGTAAAACAGATTTTCAGGGTAAAGTTATTCATAGTGTAAGTAATTTTAAGTAGATGGTGAGTTTTACCTGGAGTCTAATTTATGTGTGGTATTTTACAGAGAGAGAAAGAAGTACCCTACCACTGCCCAGTCGACTCTCATTACACTGTCCTGACCAAAAAGGTATGACTGAATCTTTGATTTAGAACACACTGGCATCTTGTAATGATCAGCATGTTTGTTGTACTACGATCACTGTTATATTACATGCATTTACGATTTACAAGTTATTGGTTAATTTAACCAATTTGTACCAGAATGCCCATAACGGGCACAAACGACTGCAAGATCTGACCTACTTCCACTCAACTAAAAAGGTCAAAGTAAAGGTCATGTCCTGAATTGATATTTTCCAATGTTTCCCATGTTAACATAGTATACATTTCTAAAACAAAACCAAATTTCTGTTTCTTATTATTTTTCAGACATTTTTACTGGAAAACTTGTGTCAAAAAATCAACAATATTAGCCATGTCTGGGCGTATGGTGATGGTTGTACAGAAACGAATGGTTTCTAAAGGGTTAATAACTGATTAACCGTACAAAATAACGATTGGTTATCCAGTTAACCGGAATGACGTCATATTTTGTTTTTGCACATGAGCAACTGGTCACTGGAAAAGTTGCTGCTATCCGAAGTATTACCGCTATATTCAAGTAATGTAAATTTTTGGGTCATTATTTGAATTAGATACGGCAAAAGTTCGACGTTTGAAGCAGGCCTATAAACAAAACTCTATATCTCTATATTTCTATATCTCTATCTCTCTATCTCTATATCTCTATATCTCTATATCTCTATCTCTATATCTCACTATCTATATATCTCTATCTCTCTCTCTCTCTCTATATATATATATATATCTTTCTATCTCTCTATCTCTATCTATTTCTCTATCTCTATATATATCTATCTCTCTATCTCTCTATCTCTATATATCTCTATCTTTCTATATCTCTCTATATCTATCTCTCTATCTCTCTATCTCTATATATATATCTCTCTCTATCTCTCTATCTCTATATATATCTATCTCTCTATCTCTCTATCTCTCTATCTCTATATATATATCTATCTCTCTATCTCTATATATATATATCTCTCTATCTCTCTATATCTCTATCTCTATCTCTATAGAATTGACATTTTCCAGTGTTTCCCATGTTAACATAGTATACATTTCTAAAACAAAACCAAATTTCTGTTTCTTATTATTTTCAGACATTTTAACTGGAAAAGTTGTGTCAAAAATGAACAATATTAGCCATGTCTGGGCATATGGTGATGGTTGTACAGAAACGAATGGTTTCTAAAGGGTTAATAACTGATTAAATGTACAAAATAACGATTGGTTATCCAGTTAACCGGAATGACGTCATATTTACTGGCTCGAAACAGATAATCCCGTTTGTATTTGTTTTGTTTTTGCTATACTAATTTAAATGTATAAAATCTTCAAAATTAAAACAAATTATACAAAGTGATTTGATAGATCTTTAAGTCACTGATTTATCATAACTTTAGAGAATAGATTACAGGTGGTACAAAACTAGAATGGCTCTATAATTAGTGTATTTGAACATTGTTATAAACAGTTTTGAAATGTTGTTTTTCTTTTCTATATGTTTTGACATAGGTGACAACAGCACAAACCAAGAGAGGAATACATCAGCAGACAGTGGTATGTGTTCAGGTCTTTTTGATGTCATTCCCAGTGTAAGAATCATTCACAAAGGGACTTATGAAAATACCAATATCGGTTATTCACATCAATTTCCCTTATGCTGAAAAATTTGTATTGTTAAGTTCTGTTGGAATTGGCTGTTTGTTTTCATGTTCATCTGGAAACTTGAGCTTGCTCCATTCCCCTAATACTAATAGGAAGGTGTAGAAAAAAACTTTACATGTACATGCTGACCATGGTTGCACTTTTCATTCCAAAATAGATGAAAGTGCAAAAATTCCTTTTTGCCACAGAAACAAAATGTTCAATATTGCATAGTTTTCTTATTTTGCCCCATAATAGAATGTGAGAAGGGATGTGGGTCTTTACCTGAGGTAAGATTCAATGTACTACAGCAAAATCGTTGTTTTTGCATTTGTTTTATGTGAAGACTAATTTGCAAAATTTAATCTCTTTTTATTTTTTTTATTTTTACAAATTTTACACGTATATGAAGCCTGTTCACACTATGAACAACTTCACCCTGAAAATCAGTTTTGCCTTGAAATAACAGTTGACTGTAATTTCACTGCAATTTCACAGTGTCTCTTCCTCTCAGATATTGGCAATAATGTTCACAGTGATTTCACAGCAAATTCATGGTGCTCTTGAGAATTAATGAGCTGCTCTAAAACTGCCACGAGAAGTTCATGGCATTTTCACAGCGTTTTCACGCCGAAGGAATCCCAAGAGTATTTCATGGCATTTTCACGGTGTTGTGTCGTCGTGAAATTGCACTGAACTACTTATTTCATGGTAAAACGGATTTTCAGGGAAAGTTATTCATAATGTCAATGCATATGTTTTGGTCAGTTCTGGTGTTTCAATCCCAGACTTGAAGTATTAAAAAAACTCTACATGTACATGCTGACCCTGGTTGCACTTCAGCAGTTTAGAAAAATATATATATATATATATTTTTTTAAACAGTACATACTGAGTTTCAGAATATTGAAAGAAAAAAAAATCCAAAAAGAAAGTTAAATAAATACCATGTACATCATGTGCACCTTATTTATTAGTTAGATTTAACCCTAAAAGTCTGCTCATTTGCGTTTTCTTGTTCAGACTCATATTTTCTTTGTTGGTTGTTTGAGTAGGAACTATTATAAAACTACATCTCACAGCACATTCAATGCTGTCGTTTTTTTGTTATACTCTTTAAAAGCATGTTCCATGTATACATGTGCATAAGCAGTTTGTACATTGTTTCTGCACTACTGGAGTTACAAAATGCAGCTCTCATGTTTTTTTTTGCTGTTGATTTTTTATTTTGTTATTTTGTTATTTCAAAACTAGACACAGAGTCTAGTTTTGAAATGAAAAGCTTTAAGGCATTTATTTGAAGTTTCATTTTTGGATTCATTGCCAATATTGTACAGTGCCTTTCAATTCAGCTTCACCATATTAGTTAAGTTTTAAAATATGTACTAAAAGGTCAAATTTATGAAATAGAAATGTCCAAGAAGAGCACACAAATTGTTTATGTTGACAGCTGTTGTCCGTTTTCATTGCGTAATTTAAGTTTTGGAGAATCTTCTGCAGCTTTAAAATATTAATATATTCCTTGAATGAAAACTTTTAACATCAAGTTCCTACTTTATTTTGTTTCCATTATGTTGCCTTTAATTGACCCATAATATTGCATTTATTGTTCCATAACACTGTTAGAAGACTTCAAGTTAGAATGTGTTCTTGGTCCTTCAGATTGATACACTGACATTTGCAAATATCCTAATCAAAATGCTTATCAGGTGTGGAATAATGTTGTTAAGGTCTTGCAGCTGGTCAAACTCATATTTTTATTTTACAGGAGAAATCAAACAATAAGATGATATCCCCGTCAATGCACAAAAAATGGTTGAGATTCATTGTTGTTGTTTTCAGAATAATCCGGTGACCTCAAACAGACCCAAACGTCCCTGTGTTTACTGTGGGCTTATGCAGTCACAGCTCATCAGGCATTTGAGGCGACGACACAAAAATGAAGAGGAGGTAAAGGCAGCGCTTACCCTACCTGATCCAGAGCGACTTCAAGCCATGGTCAAAATCAGGAAAGATGGCATTTACAAGGAGAACATTAGACGGATTAATACTTGCAGTGACAATGATAAGCCAAAACTGCTTCGCGAAAGGCGTCAGGGGACATCAGAACTTATCATGTGCGGTAACTGTAGGGGTTTTTATAGTAAGGTTAGGATTTGGAGGCACAAACAAGTGTGCCACAATTTGGCAGTCAACAAGGTGGCATCAGTGCCTCTGTCATCACTCACAGCAATCGGAGGAAGAAAGCACGATGAAATATTCCAGACAAAGATTTTGGACAGATTCAGAAGTGATTTAGTAGGAAATGTGTGTCGCAGTGATACCATGATCATCCATCTGGGCAAAAAGCTTTGGTCTAAATCAGTGTCCAGAGAAAAGGCTGTTATAATGAATGACATGCGCAGGCTGGGGCACTTGCTTGTAAAATTTCGACAAATAACCGGTAATAAACATCTTAGTGGTGAGGATCTCATCAAACGAGAAAATTTCCAGAAATTAGAAGATGCTCTTGATGAGGTAACGCAGAAAGAATCCAACGGGCTCAAAGATGGTCTTCGTCTGAGCATTGGGTATCTGCTAAAAAAGGCAGCAAAAGTCATGAAAGCCGTGTATATTATAGATGGTAGGAATAATCTGGCAGAGGAGATTGACAGATTCCTATCTGTTCTTGATCTCAGTTGGGATTATCTCTTCAGTAGGAGTCTTTACACTGTTGAGGGAAAACGCCAAGCTGTCTTGAGGAAGCCTTAAGTCATGCCTCTGGAAGAAGATATTCGAAAGATGAAGGAGTACACCGTAAAATCAATGAATGATATCGTCAGTGATGAATACATGGTTTGGGATGAGCATGCTTTCACTACACTTAGGGCGCTGATTGTTAGTCGCTTAACCCTCTTTAATGCACGTAGAGGGGGGGAACCTGCACGACTGACCCTATTTGAGTGGCATGATGCTGAATCCCAGGCATGGATTGACCCGCAGCGGGTGGAGGTGGTAGATGATCCCATGGAAAAGGCTCTACTTCAGTCGTTTAAGCTAATGTATCAAAGTGGGAAAGGTTCCCGCAAGCTCGTGCCTGTTCTAGTTCCACATGACACCGTGAAGCCAATTCATGTTCTGGTTCAGATGAGAGAAGATGCAGGAGTTTCTCCAGACAATGTCTTTCTGTTTCCCTACACCCAGAAATCTACAAACCATGTTAATGGATGGGCCGCTATAAAGTCTGTCACCAGTGCTATGGGAGACCAGCTGTCAAATCCTGCAAATCTCACTGCTACAAAATACCGCCACAGAGCCTCAACTCTGTATGCTCTTATGGATGTCCCTGAAGGAGACAGGCAGACCTTCTACAAGCATATGGGACACTCGGAAGAAATTAATAAACACGTGTACCAATGTCCACAGTAGGCCGTTACCTGAAGACCATTGATGGAAAATGTGCCTCTAGTAAGTCTTTAGTAATGTATGTCAGTTAACCCACCCACCTCAATAATTTTGTTTAAAATAAGTGCTTGACTATTCCATATACTTCCGTTTTGTGACATATATATATTACTCAAGTAGAACATAACTAAAAATGTTCAGTACAAAGAATAAGAAAAGCATAGTAATTTCTGAGCCAATGAAAAGCTTGTGTTGAGGGGTGGTTGCACGAGTACTTTTACATTATGATTAGGTTTTTAACCCTCCTACACATGGAGGCCACTCCGATCCACTAAATTCTGTTCTTTAGCAACCTTCAGTACATACATGTACAAGCCTGCTGTCCTTTCCAAGTAATCTTACAAAATCAACTGTGTGCCACCCAAGGCCACTGTAAATGTTTGAACATATTAGTATGGCCTACAGTGTATCGATGGGAGACCACTTTTCCCTGCAATCTCAATGGTGTGACAGTGCACAGAAGGGTAACCAAAGGAGGCCATTGGCAACAGCTAATGGCTTGGAGTGGCCTCAATGGGTTGTTTCAAAAATTGCACTGATTGTAGATAAAAATGACCTGATTGATATACAACACTTGCATTTAAAGGGAAGATTTCTGTTCAGATACAATAGTTTTTCCACCAAAAAATATATATTTTATGGTAGGACCTCATTCAGCTTGGGTATAACACATAACTCGTTTTGTTTTGATCCCAGATGTTCATGCATGTTTTTAGCAGTGATATACGTGGAACATATGTCGATTAAAAACAACCAGCTCTTTTAGATTCATTATGTCAAAACAGAGGCCAGCATAAGTTGCACAATGAAAGTGATTTTTTACATTCTTGTAGCAATAAAATTTGTTGGGGCACTTTAAATGACCTATACTTGTGCCCCTCCCACATTCTCCCTTAGTTTTGACACTGGCTCATTTTTATTATTGATTAAGAAACTGTGAACAACTGTGAAATCAATCTTCTATTGAAATTAGAAGAATTCCATTAATTACATCTTACACATACTTTCTTTAACAATTTGAATGACAGAGACTGCACAGGAAGCTGCTGAGCAAAATACTCGAGCTCCGGCGGACATTTGCACATCCACTGAACCTTCAAGAGACACCTGCACATCCACTGAACCTTCAAGAGACACTTACACATCCACTGAACCTTCAAGAGACACTTACACATCCACTGAACCTTCAGCAGACACCTGCACATCCACTGGACCTTCAAGAGACACCTGCACATCCACTGGACCTTCAAGAGACACCTGCACATTCACTGGACCTTCAGCAGACACCTGCACTTTCACACAGGGAAAATTGGACATCTGCTCTTGCACAGGTACTATAGGCATTTTGAACTGTTGGTAGCACTTTAACTTAGGTTATGTGAAACATCTGCCATATAAAACCTTGAGAACTATCTATTTTATAAATAACAGGGTATTGGATTTCTAGGCAATCACAGATGATACTGTGTCGCAATAGAAATTGGAATAACGCCACCTAATTCAACCCCAATGCCTTTCTTTGGTTCCATGCTGTGGTTTACCTGTCCATGTCTTGCCCAAATTTCTTTCTTCCACTTTTTCCCAAAACTTTTCACCCCCATCCCATTTCCTTTCCCAAAAATTCATTTTCTGTTCTGTTCTGCTCCTTCTACCTACAACCAGCTGCTCCCTAATAACCCCTCCCTTCTGCCTCGTCTTACACATGTTCCTTCTAACATTAGCTGACCTCAGTCTTTGTCAGTCTACTTGAGCTTTTTTTCTGTTTGTCTTGTGCATACAAGTTTTTCAGTCATTTTGCCTTTGATTATATATATATATATATATATATATATATATATATATATATATATATATATATATATATATATATATATATATATATATATATATTGATCGCATAACGCGTGAAACTCGGAGTTGCAACTACCAGCGTTCCACTAGTTTTACTACAAGTATATATATATATATATATATATATATATATATATATATATATATGTGTGGAGTGTCGTGGCCGAGCGGTCTAGCTTACCAGAACTCAAGTTCTGGTGTTAGCAGCAGAATGTGGGTTCGAATCCCGGCCGTGACACTTGTGTCCTTGAGCAAGACACTTAACCATAATTACTTCTCTCCACCCAGGGGTTAAATGGGTACCTGTGAGGGCAGAGTTGGTTGATTAGCCCTATATGCGCTGTAATGGCAGCAATTGAGCTGTATACTCCCCAGGGAGCCGAGATGGTTTCAGGAATGATTTAAGAGCCTTATGAGCAGGGGTAATAATATGCGCCTTGAGCACCACTCAGTTGGTGGATACGTGCGCTATATAAGTCCACACATTATTATTATTATTATTATTATTATATATATATATATATATATATATATAATAATAATAATAATACTAATAATAATGTGTGGACTTATATAGCGCACGTATCCACCAACTGAGTGTATATATATATATATTTTTTTTTTGGCGGGGGGGGGGGAGATTGGGATCAAGAGCAGGTGCCTAGCTGCCCCAATATTAGAAAGCTTATGATGACCCACTCAACCCCATTCGTATGAGTTTTTTTTTTACAATTGAAATTACCTTGGCTCAGATCAGGTTCTGTGTTGGCAGATGAATCAAGGGTATCTGGCTCTGTTGCGTCATCTGCAGATGATGGGGCTGTGATACTGGTCGTAGGTGCATCTTCATCCGAGCTCAAACCAGCATCCATATGATGATAAGCCTTGACGTTGTTCATGGGTCGTCTCCCTACACGGTGAAAGAAACAACAGCAAGATAAATAAAAAATAAACATTAGTAAATGTGAAGAAAATCTGTTATTTCCACAATAGGCAGGAAAAAAACATGTTTAGTGTCATGTTGTTGTCAATAAAGGAAGGAGGCCCTGATACTTCTATTTTAGATCATGGCAGGTAACATATTCCCAGATTGCTGCTCCCATTTTTGTATTCAAAATAACTTTCACTAACATTATAATCTAATCAAAACATGCAAGAGATCGACTGGGAGGAATTTTCCTTGCATTTTTGTGGTGTTTTTGGAAGAAAAGCAAAAATAAATTAAAAATAAAAATAAAAAGTTACCCCTAACAAATAAGACTATAAAAATGAAAAACAGAAGAAAAAAATTGCCCTTAAAAAGCGGGTGGGGAGTGATACTAGACATGTTTTTTTTTTTTTTAATGTTTGTCCTATGAATTCTACAACGTTACAGGAAGTCAGTGACATCCGGTTACTTGGTCTTGATATCACCAATAAACTATCCTGGGACAAGTACATCTGTGGAATTGCCAAAAGAGCCTCTCAGCGCATAGGTTGTCTGTACCGTGCTCGGAAATGTCTTCCTCCCTCTGCCATTCTGTACCTTTACAAAACTACAATTCGCCCTGTTATGGAGTACTGTTGTCACATCTGGTCTGGTGCTCGAGCTTGTCACCTATTCCTGCTAGACAAAATACAGCGGCGTGTTGTTAACCTGGTAGGTCATGAACTGGCAGCTTCATTGGAACCCCTTAATCATCGTCGCAATGTATCCTCACTTTGTCTCTTCTATAGATACTATCATGGTATGTGCTCCAACGGTCTTTCGTCGGTCGTCCCTCCAAACCGTCCTTTTGATCGCACTACTCGCTTCTCAGTCCATTCACATCCTCATACAGTCACAGTTCCCAAATGCAATTCTAAGATGTATTCAACAAGTTTCTTCCCACGTACTGCTTCACTTTGGAATTCCCTTCCTTCATCTTGTTTCCCTGTTGCATACAATCTATTTAAGTTCAACCGTAATGTCAACAGGTTTCTCTTAACTTGACTAATTTTCTTGTTAGCCCTCACCTTGAGTGGCCTTTTGGCCTTGTGATGGACGACTTACATAAAAAAAAACAATTTAATTTTTTTTTTAAATTGACTGCAAATTGGCTTATTAACGTTACACAAATAAAATGACATCAATTTGGAACTGAGCCTGAGGTAGATGTGCAGAAATGGGGTTGTGATCTGCCGATTGTACACGTACAATTCCGAGAACCTGCTATGGATTTGTACCACTCGGAGAAAATTGCCAGCAAAGCATCATTTCAAAATGATTTGCAAGTGCAAAATTTCAACAACAAAAATCTCTTTTTAACCAT
>CM055822.1:833630-869819 GCA_029582265.1 Zoroaster sp. YZ-2022
TTGTGACCACGGGACATCGTGACTCACAGGACATATTTTGGATACTCATACTTCGTTAAATAGTAATAACAAAATCTAAGCAGTATGGTGCCTGATTGAGATGAAGTCTCTAGGAGATAGCCAAGAAAAAAAAAAGATAACCCCATTGCCCATCTTTATGAGAATCCACTTTTACCATTTTTTCGTGACTCACGGGACATCGTGACTCACGGGACATCGTGACTCACGGGACATATTTTGGATACTCATACTTTCTTAAATAGTAATAAAAAAATCTAAGCAATATGGTGCCTGATTGAGATGAAGTCTCTAGGAGATAGCCAGGAAAAAAAAAAGATAACCCGATTGCTCATCTTTTTGAGAATCCACTTTTACCATTTTTTCGTGACTCACGGGACATTGTGAGGGGGGGTCATAGATCAATGCTCATAATATTAGCAGTGTGTTAAATATATGTACAAACAAATTATTTTATTGTTTAACATATTACTAATTGTTCAGAAAACAATATAAATTAATATATTTCAGTTATTCTAATTATTTATTTGAATCTTTAAGTTTTCATGAAAAATGACAACAAAAAATAATACACAAAAACAGAATTCCGTGTTCAATGTGTGATAATTTTGTGCATAGACATCCTACAGATGACAAAAAAGTGTTTTTGGATAGTCTGATATGTATATTGTTAGGGATCAGAAGCATTAGAGGATTAATTTGTTTTAAAAATTTGGGGCATGTGGAACCTTTCTATGGAATTGACCAATTGTGTTTGGTGAAAATTAGTTCACAGCCAAATGAAGTCAATACACTGAACAGCTTTTGGTTAAACGTATAATTGAATACCCGAGATATGAAAGTCCACTGTCAAACTTTTGATCTCAACGAAAACTTTTGATTTGTGCCTGATTTTTTTTGGATGGAACCCATCAGACTTCATCAGCAAGATGACCCAGATCAGGAAGCTGTTATTTTAGGCAATTTGAGTTTAACCAGTTCGCGTCGGAGGCTGTGTATACATGCAATTTATTTTTGCACCACGGATCGGCGAGCGTCTAAACACGCCATATGAAACTCCAGAATATTTGTATGCATGCTCGGTTGAGCCACGCGTGTACGGTGACATGCTCGGAAGTGCCGGCCACCCGCTGTGGAAGCTTCCATTAACGTGTGTGTGGGAAAAAGAAACCCGCCACAGGGGCCCAGAAAAACATTTTTATTCCCGACGCGAACTGGTTAATTAACTACAAGATTAACCCGGTAGATTGTCTTTTGTTTTTCTTTGTTGTACCTTTCTTTTAATCCGTAACCATCATTCATATGCTTCTTGACAATGGGAATATAGCTCGGCATGATGGCGTTAGCACAGTCCTGAAAAAACAAACATGGAAAAATGTATATGTAATTGATTCTTGCATACCAACGCAGAGTGTCGTGGCCGAGCGGTCTAGCTTACCGGACTCAAGTTCTGGTGTTAGCAGCAGAATGTGGGTTCGAATCCCGGCCGTGACACTTGTGTCCTTGAGCAAGACACTTAACCATAATTGCTTCTCTCCACCCAGGGGTTAAATGGGTACCTGTGAGGGCAGAGTTGGTTGATTAGCCCTATATGCGCTGAAATGGCAGCAATTGAGCTGTATACTCCCCAGGGAGCTGAGATGGTTTCAGGAATGATTTATGAGCCTTATGAGCAGGAGTAATAATATGCGCCTTGAGCACCACTCAGTTGGTGGATACGTGCGCTATATAAGTCCACACATTATTATTATTATTATTATTATTACTATAAACTATGCATATAAAGTGTACGCACAACGCTCACAAAATTGACTATCATCAAGACACTGGGTGCAGTGTTTCACTGCTAGAGGGCTACGATGTGGACAAACAGAATAAGCAAGTTGTGGAGAACTCGACAGTTTGGGGAACAGTGGTTTAAGGCAATGGTAATGCTGGCATTGGCAAATCCAGGCCCCGCCTGGGGGGGGGGGGGGGGGGGGGGAGGCATCAGTTGGTTTCATCATGTTTCTACCCAATTATTCATCGCACAACTTCTTGAAGTCTGGGTAATGCTTTGGGCTGTGTATATCACACGCTTTCTTCAGGGTGCCATGAAAATGTTTCACATCCTAATGAAAAGTGAATACAAAAACTAGTATTTTATGACAAATACACTTATTGTATGGTGCAATGTTTCATTATACTAGACAATGTAAAAACAAAATGTTGATAAAGAAATTCAAATTAAGTTTCTCCTCTGTATTGCACTCTGTATTGTAGCTTGTTTTCTAAATTGTTCTTTATATATTATGATGAATTTTTTTGTATTGTTTATTTAGGGGAAAGGAGAACAACCATGGAAAAAACGTTAACATTTTCCAAAAATACATGAACTTGTGTGCTTAAACTGGATCTAACCTTAAAGGAGATATATCGTCACAATCAGAGCATGCTTGCGGCTTGACGTTGAATCACGAACTATGAACTCAGATGAACCCAGTGACTCAAAATAAAACCCCACGAGCACGCCCTGGCCTAGATAACAGGGCAAGCCAGATCCCGTTACTGCAACTGCTGCATAAGTCAGTCATGATAACAGTATCTGGTGCACCATGTTATCTCGGCCAGGGCGTGCTTGTGGGGTATTATTTTCAACCACTGGGTTCATCCGAGTTCATTTAAAACTATTAGTTCGGGATTCAATGTCAAGCCGCAAGCCTGCTCTGATCGTGACGACCCTTTAAACAAATTGGTATAATCGATAAATTTTTTTTTTTTTCTTGGGTCAGGGAAGTTATACACTTAACCGTCATTAATGCAAAAAATTATAAATTTGAATTTTTCTGAAATGCATGAACTTGTGCAGTGGCTGGATCTACCCTAAACAAATTTGTATAATCGATAAATTTGCATAAGAGAAAAATATTTCCTGTATGTTACCTCCTCATCCAAGTAATATGGAGTGAGATCTGTGCCACCTCCGAACCACCACTGTTTCTCTCCATCCTGTTCCACCTCAAAGTAACGGTAGTTGAAATGGAGCATTGGTACCATGGGGTTACGCTGCATGGAAGATAATGAAGATATTGTACATGAATTGTAGAAAATTGTGATACCCATTTAAGGCCCCCCCAAAAAAGTGTCTGGTTTTTGGTCTCGGCATGCATCACCTCAGCCCTGTGTGACAGTATTTTTAATTTTTTTTTTTTTTTTTGGCTGTGAAACGATGTCCAATTGCAGCCAAAACTGATGGCTTTAAACAACTTTTTTCAAATAGGGGTACGAATGTTTGCTCAATTTGTGAGGCTTCTCTTAGCCACCATACTTTGTGTATGGGAAATTTGGTTTGGTTCTAATAACCACGTATACAGGTATCAACAGGTATTCACTGGTTGACAAATAAAAAGATTCTCCCCCCCAAAAAAAAAAAAATTTAAAAAAAGCATCACTGCACAATTTTGAAGCCGACCTATGACCAGAAACCGGACACCTTTTTTTTGGGCCTAACCATTTTATTTCATGTAATCTTCATTTGTATGTACATGTGTTTATTGTACTGGGAACATGACAGTTCATTTTTGTGTTTACCAAATGATTCTAGTGTTCTTTAAATACAGGGAGGGTCCACATGTACAACATTGGTAATGTAGGCAAAACCATGTGTTTTGGTATGCTTTACTTTCTTTGAATCAAGATATATAACAACCACCGTGTGAAAGTTTCAGCTCAATTCAATTCAATTTTCATTTCACCAACATTTATTTCTATACACATAGCGTAAAAAATACAATAATGTAATGCAAAAAGGAAAACATGGTGTGGAGGCATGCCTCAAGAAAGCAGAAGCTTGTATATAGGGATGCCTTAATATACTAACACAGAAAAAGTTGAACACTTAACTTACAATATTAAATCAAACAAAGATGCAAAACAAAACAGAACAAGAAACGTGAAACAAACAAGACAAATAACAAGAACAAACTGGATGAAAGAAGAAATATGACAATGAATTTGAGAAAGAAACTATGTTATAGTGGGAGACAAGATGTTTTTAAACTGACCCACATGAGAAATATGTGAAAAAGCATTCACAATTTTTACAGAAAACACTACGAATAAAAAGACACCATCGGCAAATTTGTGTACATGTGTATATTTTGTGGGCTTTCTCTTAAATTACAGAACTTCTGAAAGAATACATTTTTCAGTATGATTGGTACCAAGTTCACATGATCAAGTTAGCTTTCATATGATTCAGGTAATTGGTGTGACTTCCCTTTGATTTCGTCATTGTCTCATCATTGTACCATTATTTCTTGCTTTATACATAGATATCATTTTTGTAGGTCATCTAGTTGGACACTGACAATGCAGTTCACTCTGTATTTTGAATAATATTGCTTGACATTTCTAAGTAGAATGGTCGCTGATAAATAGTGGAAATATATTTTATGGATGTAGAACTTCCAGAGTGAACAAATGTTTATCAAAGTACATAAATCATGTACATAATTGTATTCCCTATTTTCTGATAATGGTACGTTCCTTCACAGCTCAGCTCATCCAGACAACAGTGTCTGCATATTTCTCAAAAGGGGGATTTCCCTTGTATGTGAAATATTATTTTGAGGCAAGGAACAACCTCGAGAATTTGTTTATGAATGTCAACTTTTGGGACATTAAAGATAAGGTACAAAATTGGTAATTCAAAAATAACCAAATGGTGAAATTTTAATGTAAAATTTACTTAGTTTAATGCTCTCAACTGATGGTATCAATCTTCCCTAGAAATATTTTGCAAGTTTTCTGTAAGTTCGACATAAAAATGTTTTCTCTTAAAATGAACACACTTCAGACAATAATTGATCATTATGATTGATACATGTACCAACATTACACTATGTAATTTCTTTGATAATTTGTTTATTTGATAATCTGGTAATTTACATTGTTGTACCTTCTCTTTAAGCCAACTTATTGGCTGAAAGCTGGCATAACGTCATGTCTCATACAAATGAAATTTTAATAGAATTTCATCCTTTGTTGTGCATGTTTATTTCAAAGTTTCAAGGCTTGGATGACTTGAAACTTGTTCATCCATTACTCCATTAAAGTCGTGGGAAGTGCTGTTGCTACAGAAAGACACTGCGGACTTGCACACGATTTGAGAATACACACAGGTAAGGTTATATTGAGAGGCACATCATTAGTGATTATATACAACAACTCAGGCTGAGCCAATACATTCTTGAAATTAGGGATAAGATGAGTGGCGTGACCAAAGGATGGGGAGGAAGCAGCTGCCTGCCCTCCCCCTTGTTGGCAAAATAGTGTATGTCAAACCTGTAATTTCTGAACTTCTGAACATCGGGAATTCAGATCTGTATTTTGACATAATTTGTCGCTAAATTTATCCCAAACAATCCCCCAAAAAACTCTGAAAATCCTGGCTATACCACTGGATAGGATCACCTTAAGAAAAACCCTCTCAAATACATATATATTTCTTATTTTATTTGTTAGTTTTTTAATTATGTATTCCACATTACTTTGAAAAATAGTTAAAATTACATTTTACAATTTAGTAACAATCAGATTTTTCAATCTTTTGTAATAAAATCTAGTGCAGAGATCATCATGGATGTTCAGCGTGGACACTGTTGGCGTTGTGAGAAGGTTCTCCCCAAGCACTTTGTGCATTGTGATAACTGCCCAATGGCCAAGTATTGCACCACATCATGCCGAGATAGAGACAGAGTCAGACACAGCTCTGTTGAGTGTCAGGTATTTGGACCAAAGAAGTGCAACACTTGCAGCAAGACTGGTGATGTGAAAGAGGTAATCTTTATTTGTTTTGTTTTTATAACGTTATTGGCCATGAATAAATATTTTTGAATTTGGGTGAGATTTGGTGATACTGAACACTGTTAATTACATCTCTTTGTTAAAACTATGAACTAGACACCTTATAGGATAAATATATCAGTAAGGGGTGTACATAATTTGTTGTTAGGGTAAGGTACAGAACTGGTAATCAAATGGTCAAAGTATAATTTAAAACTTACTTGGTGTAAATCAGATATTAAATATAAATCCCTAAAAAAATGTGTGACCTGTTCACAAAAGCGTTGACAGATTTTAGTGATAAGTGCACCTCAAGTGAAAGATTTGGAAAGTATTTTTCTATGTAGAATTTGGGAATGCAACAATCGCAATGTTGAAAAATGCTGATTAAACACTCATCCGAGGGGCTGTCATTTTAAAGAGAAGGGAAATAATTGCCAGAAAGGTTTACCAGAAAGAGTAGTCTTTCTGAAATTCCACAATTAAATATGAATATGAATTATCTGAATGCCTTTTCACTATTTCCTTGATGATATCTTAATTTAAAGTGAGTTAGCACACTCATAGAAGCAGTTTTGCCAGATCATTTAAACAAATTTTGTACCTCTTCCAAACCATGAGTGTTTGATCTGAGGAATTACGGTAACATTTCTTAATAACAAGCACTTTGGCCAAAATTTGAACTGGTTTTCTTAACTACTTCATCAGAGTTTTCTGGACAGTTTTTTATACATGTTGGCATCTTCATATTTTTGTTTCTTTCTATCTCTCTTCCTTTTTAGTGTTCACAATGTTCAAAAGCATGGTACTGTAAAAGAGAGTGTCAAAGACGTGACTGGGCCAACCACAAAAAGGCATGCACTGAAGTTAAAGATACAATAAGAAAATTTGCAATGGATCTTTACCCTGAAAGACACATAAAAAAAGTACCAGCAAAATTATATTATTTTGGAAATATCTTTGCTAGAGACTTCCTTCAACTTGACAACAATGAATGGTTTGGAAGGACTCCGGTGGAAGAAGACATTGTAAGGGATTACCATGTCTTATCTGCTGGTTGTGGAGATTTGCGAAACACAGTGTTAACGGCTGGTTCCCTTCCTGCCAAGTACCAGGGAAAACTTCACATCACCCTAGATGACTTTGACCCTTTTGTCATGGCAAGAAATGTCTTGTTTCTCTACATGTTGGTCCGGTTTGCAGACACTGAGGACATTGAGAGTAGTTTCACTACCATCTGGTACTCACTCCACATTTCAAAGAGAGAGTATGACCTGATCAAGACAAGCTTGGATGAGCTCATTCAGATGAGCGGCCAAAGTCTCCATGATGTCACTAAAGGGTTGGTCAGTGTTCTGGATACAGATCTTAGCTATCTGCGTCAGGTTTGGGAAAAGTGGCAATTATTAGAATGTCAACGAGACAAAAGCACCTGTATCAATCTAAGAAAACAAAGGAAGGCAATGTTTGAGTCTGATCCGAAGGTGATGACCGAAAGTCTACCTTTTTATTTTGCTACCTTATCCGAAAAAGATAAAAACAAGATGGTAAAGTGGTTCGACCATGGGTTGTTTCTCCCTAATGAAATAGATCAAACATTCATACCATTTGATAACCCAACACTAACTGGAAAAAAAGCTTCGGCAGAAGAGCCTTGTTTTGGTCTCAAAGCCAAGTATCCAATAGAGAAGAATCCCAAGAACCACACCTTTGTGTACTGCATTAATATAGATTTATTTCCCTTCATAGCATGGGATTGCTTGAGAGTGAGAGAGTCCACTTCCAGATCCTACTCATCTCCGATGGTAATGTATCACAACTACGTGACAAACCTTCTCCAAAAGATGAAAAGTCTCATCCTTCAGGGAAGGCTTTATGTCCACATTTCTCTGGCCGACTGTCTGGACTTTCCGGACCATCATCAGTCTCTTCAGATGCCAAACTATGACCGAGTCTTTACATCCAACATTGCTGACTATGTTGGTTTTGCAATTCTCCTCAAGACATTCAAGCCGCTGTTAAACCGCAATAACAGCCTCTCAGTTGTTGTCACTGAACTGATGAACTGGATCAGATATACACCTGGGGCTTACATTTTAAAGCTGCAACCAACATCACCAGAGTTTCTGAACAGCTTCCAAGCATATATATCAGATACCCATCCAAGGGTCATTAAACAAACAGACATGACTGATTATTATAACAGTACTCCTTCTTTCCTCATGTATATGCGAGCTGATATCATGGCAGGGGGACTTGGGATACAACCACTCAAAGATGTGCCATCATTGAAGACGGTGATGACATATCATGGTATGCAGATGCGTGATTTCAGGAAGGAACTGAATCGACTTGTCCCATTTCAGTATCGTGTGAATGCACGAGACTTGACCATGATGAGTGGGGACGACAGAGCAGTGGAGTGGTGTCTGCCAAACACTGATAGCTAGGAAGGGATGGCAATGTAATCATTATAGGTCAGCCGTACTTCCAGTGTTGCTTACTAATTCTTAAAATCTGTGATAAGGCATGAGGAATCCCCTGCAATACATGTAAGCTTGCAACAGGACTTACAGATGACCTACATGTAGCCCAAATACTTTGTGGCAAAATTCGTACAATTATGGCCAAATTCCTCTCTGCATCATAGACTTCAGTATTAAGCATTTGATATTGTTCCCAATCGTAAACAAGTTAGCAAATCTTAACAACTTTGGCATCAGACCTAATATTAACAAAATAAATGGCTACAAATGCTACTATATGACGGTGCCTACCACTGTTGCCAGGCCAGCCTATCATGGGACCAGCATATGTGATTGGCATCATTTACATTCAAGTGTTAACAAATACCAGGGAAGACTTTTTCCACAGTAAAAAAAAAACTCCTCATACTCAATGAAAAGTGCAGCACGACATTCAAAAACATATCGTTTCGGTTTGCGGTAACACCATGTGTTTATCTCAACTAACGTGAAGCTGAGATACAGGTTCTGAAAAGAACCGTATCGCACAACTCGTATCTCAACCTTCGTTAAGTGAGAAAGGTTCAAGGGAGAACCAATTTCGGGCAACTCGTTTTTTCTCTACTGTCGCTAAGTGAGAAATATGGTTTAGGGAGAACCACGGGGACTTCACGGGTTAATATGGTTCAGGGAGAACCATAGGGACTTCACGGGTTCAAAAACATATTGGAAAATTTCATACTTGGGGTGGGGTGGGGTGGGGTGGAGTGGGGTGGGTTGGGATGGGATGGGTTGGGATGGGATGGATGAATTGGATTGGGTTGGATTGGGTTGGGTTGAGTTTGTGTAAGCATTCAAACCAGGGACCTATAACAAAAGGGACAATACATCCTCGGTCGCTATCACAATGAAGAACAATACGTCCCTGCCAGGACAAAGAAATGGGACAACGGAAGTCTCCGATTGCAAGCAAAAACAAACTTGCATGAGTTGGGTTGAGTTGGGTTGGGTTGGGTTGGGTTGGGTTGGGTTGGGTTGGGTTGGGTTGGGTTGGGTTGAGTTGGGTTTGGTTATAGTTGGGTTGGGTTAGATTGGGTTGGTTATGGGCTGGGTTGGGTTGAGTTTAGTTGGATTGGGTTGAGTTTAGTTGGATTGGGTTGGGATAGTTGGGTTTGGTTGGGTTGGGTTTAGGTGGAAATGGGCTAGCTTTTGTGGATTTTGTTTGGGTTGATTACACTGACTCGGATTGGTGAGGGGATTTGATGTAGTATGGAATGTGTGTATACAATAATATGTAGCAACACTTTTAGGCAGAATATTTTTGTGCATATAAGTAATACTAATTTTGAAAAGCAAATCTTGAAGTTTCATTAGCAAACTCTGCATTTTGTATAGCAATACAAGTGAAATAGCGATTCACTCATCTGATAGAAATTCAACATGTAAATGTATGTAACTGTATGTATGTATGTATGTATGTATGTATGTATGTATGTATGTATGTATGTATGTATGTATGTATGCATGAAAAATCACTTGTACATGGAGTGGGTTATAACAGATTGGGATATGGAAATACAAAGTAAACTTTATATACAAATAATTCACACATTATTAGATTATTCTGTGGTTAGCATTATAATAATAATGTACATTTATAATGTTGAAAGTCTGCTCTGATCGTGACGATACTCAAGGTGTTAGCCAGAATTAAGAAATAGGGTGTCCAAATTTGCTGGGAATTTCAAAACAGGGTGTACAAATTGTTCTCTTACAATATCTTCTACATGTAAATGACAGATCAAATAGGGTGTCCAAATTTGAAACAGGGTGTCCAAAAGACACCCAGACAGTGCAGACACCCCTCTGGCTAATACTATATGATGATTTGTTTATTTTGGATTTACCAAGAGTAACATACCTTTAAAGGTATGGTATAGAATTAGTACTTAAAAAATTTAATAATGGTCAAATATTAAAGAGGCAGTATCATTACGATTAACATCAGGACATGGAATTGGAGTGCTTGTTTTTAGATTAACTTAGTGATTGAAAAAAATTCCCCACATGATAAGGTCATATTAACATTGCTGCTTAATATATGAGCCAGTAATTTTCAGTCACTGTTTTTATCTTAAGCTAGGACATCGATTCCATGTCCTGTTGAAAGTCTACTCTGATCGTGAGAATGGTGTACCTTACCTTTAAGCTTGTACAATAGATATAATTATTGTCACTTACCGGATGAATAACACAGCTGACTCCAGCAGCAAAGAATGGTAGTTTCTTTCCAGCCTCCAATTGCTTTCCCCTACAGAAAGAATAACACAATAAAAAAGAAATTAGTATTCTCAAACAACATAAACAATTCAAGTTTGAAATAAAACTTACTTAAATGATTCCGTCTGAAGTGTTTTCATCTTAGAGAAAAAAAAGGAATCCATATATGTCAACAACTTTGAATTTCAAATCACAAATTTGACATTATTAACTTGCTTTTATAGAGTAAAGTTGTTCACGGTATCAAACATTCCTGAAAATGAAAGATTCTCTGCCTAGCAGATCTATAAATTGGCCCCAGAGTTTGGCTTTACACATACCTTGATCTCATTTGAGCGACAGCTTTTGGTGAAAGATGGCCACTGACAACTGAAACATTGACACCTGCTCTCTCAAAGACCTTGCCATCTTCTAAGAGACAAGTGACTCCACCTCCTCCCTAGAAAGAAAACCAAAAAAACAGGGAGGATGATTCAAATTTAGCATATTTGATAACCTGCTCCCACGTAGTGGGATTAAAGCCAGCATCATGTATGAACAATATTTATAAGTTTAATTTCAATAATTGAATCATTCAGCTTTAACACTCCTACTACTACAAGGGTCAAAATCAGTCAAAATGTTGATATACTTGCCAAGGTATATCTAGTGCACTTAAAAGTCAAACACTGTCAAACCTTATGTGTAGCAAGTACATTTACAGGTCAAAATGAGTAGACCGTTTTTGACTGGTAAAAGCATTGTCTGGTATTGTTCAGGGTGGTCAAAATGACAGTAAAAACCAGTCAACAATGCCCCTGTGTGCACATTTGGGTCAACAGTCAAAACGAGCAGTTGACTGGTTTTGACCTCTGTAGCTACTTGCCACTAAAGTGCAGCTATAGTAGGATGGTTAAAGGTGCAATATCGTCACGATCAACAGGGCATTGAATCAGAGTGCTAGTTTTAGATTAACTCATTGATTGAAAATAATACCCCTCATGATAAGGTCATATTACCATTGCTGCATCATAAATGAGCCAGTAATTTACAGTCACTGTGTCCATCTTAAACTACAACACCGATTCCATGCTCTGTTGAAAGTCTGCTCTGATCGTGACGATACTGCCCCTTTAAACATGCAATGATGTGTAATAAGTGACTGATTGTATGGGGATAGAAGTTGCTTATGTGTTTACTCTATGTATCCATGCATTATTAACACAATATATTATTCAGTTCTATTAAATTCTTTGAATCAATCAACATCTGTCCGTCTCTGTCTGTCTTATTACGTTTGATTTACCTGTTCTCTTTCCCATCTGTCTACAAGAAACTTATTTTCGCCTTCAATTCCTTCAAGTGTTTTGCAGATGTCGGCCTATATCAAAACAACATAAACAATAATAAACAAATGATGCTAAATAGGTAACGGCGTATGAAGAAAGTCCGACTATTAAGCCTATTTATTTTCATTAAAACAGAAGCTGGGTATCCAGATACCCGACCGAAACTGTCATTACCCGGTTCCATTTTTCGGTTCCAATTACCTGTAAACGACTTTTTAAAATTCGGACTTAACATTTGAGCGGTGCGAACAGAAATCTGTGGCTCTTGAACAATGTAATGTTTACACTTGTGCAGACAATTATATTTAAATTCAAGAGATTGCACTCCAATAAAGAAAAGATCGATTTAAGTATGGTATCCTCTGCATTATAAAAGTCAATTTGTAACCATTTACAGTACATGTATTTGTACACCACCGGAGGCATGTTTTCAACAAAAATGAAAACGGGTATCTGGGTATCCGAAGTTTCCTGATTTCGGGTATCCGGTTCCAGAAATATCCGAAAACGCACAGCCCTAATTAACAGGAAGTTACAACATTGTTTTTTGGTAAAGTACGTTCATTTCAACTCTCTAGTTTTCAAGAAATAGTTCAAGGAATGTAATATTAAACAAACATGTGCTTTTTGTGAATTCCCTTTTTTCTGTAACATTAAAGAAAAGATACAACATTAGTTACATCAGCAAAACCTCTTCTATTAAACATGCTTAATTTCTTTGAATCAAGACCTTTGTCTTTTTAAACAACCAACGTGTGAAAGTTTTATAGCTCAATGCAGAGTCTTAAATCATGAGAAAAGTGTTAAAAAGCATTCACAATTTTTACAGTAAATCACTTAAAACTGGCAAATTGTTGAAAATGTGCAACAATTTTGTGCATTTTCTCTGAAATTAGAACACTTTAGACAATGATTTTGGTACCTTTACCAGCTTCACGTCCAGTTAGCTTTTGGAGATTAACTTGCTTATTGTGTAGTCGGGTAATAACCAATGTTGAACTGTCCCTTTAACAAAACATACTATCAATGTCCTAGATGATTAATCCAGTAGTTCTTCCCTCAATAGCTTATGCACATTGGATGAGGCTGGTTTAGCACAACTATAAAAGCACTTGAACCCATGTCAATTATATTTGCTCCTCTTGTGATACACCTATATGCACTGACGGCCCAAACTGAAGGGCGCCCTCGTGCATGCTGCTGTGCATAGACGCACACTCAAAGGGTCATACATGAACCAATAAGTAGCCTTCTTTTAGTGCTTCTGAACGAGGGCGCCCTCATGTGACATCATATGGATAATATCTATAAATAAATCTTTGTTCAATTAGTTTCCCTCACTGTTATAAAGGGGACGGTACAACGGTGATATCTACTGGATTAAAAAAATATTTTTTTCCGAAAGCTAACCCGATGTGAAGTTGGTAAATCTGTACTATTCATGCTGAAATATGATCCTGCTGTGACAAAACTGAATTAAGTTCTCCAGTCAATTTATTTTTGCTTTTCCTCAGACACAAGCTGTACTAAAAAAAAATTGCATAAAGAACTTTTCCCCCCCGCAATTCTTACCTGAGTTTTCATGATGAAAAGCTCCATTTTAGATTTCATATCATTACTCCTCTGAAAAGGAAAATAAACAATTTATGTTGAGTATAGATCCTAAATGGTAATGGATTCATAAAAGGACTGACACAACCCTGGGTTGACCTGCCCTCATGTACAATGCACCCGGGCCAAGTCACTCACAGGAGATACACGCCAACAAAGAAGTTATAGCTTCTTGTGTGGACAGAAAATATCCCCTTTGCGTATTTATACCTGGAGTTTCTACCCTTCTTGAGTCATTGTTAACCAATTGTCTCCCAGCACAACGCACATGAATAAAACAAATCTCCCGCTGAAACCTTATTCAAGGAGTGACATATGTCCCTGCTCGAAAAGTTTGCATATAATTTACATCTACTTTACATCTGTTCCGGGGGCGTCAAAATTCTACTGTGATGACGTACCAGGTAAGTAAAAATATCGCCCTCTTGGGAAAATGACTCAGTAAAAAGACAGATCTAATAATAATAATAATAATAATAATAATAATAATAATAATAATAATAATAATAATAATAATAATAATAATAATAATAAGTAAGACTAATTGCGGTGACACCATGTAAGAATCTCAATTGAGTAGTAATTAGTTCTGAAAAGAACTGGGGGTACAACTCGACGTTTCGATCAGTATGCTCTGATCGTCCTCAGGAGAATGCCGGACTCTTGAAACTGCTGCTGCTTAAGTAGGCTGCTGGAGGATCATCCCCTGCTGGAGGATTAGTTCGTTGAGGCGCGCAGGCGGGAAACTGTGAGACTATGGGACCAGGATCCTAGGTGTGGTGGGAGAGGAGTGTGCTCACTGAACTGAATCAGTTGTTAACAAGCACAGGGAAGGAGGGTGGTTGACTTAGGATATAGGGGGGATCCCTCAGTCTGGGGTTGGTTATGGACTTTGGATATAGAAGATCCTTCAGTCTGTAGTATGGGGCGCCAAATGTCGCTGATGAAGAAACCGATGTCCTGTGGCACAGTGTCGTGTTTGACGATCTCGATGGCCTCTCTGATGCGCCTGGGGTGCCATGCGCCGATGGTGTGATGAGTTGGGCTGCCTGCCAGTCGATTTGGTGGTCCTTGATGTGCGAAAGCTTGACGATGGCGGACTTCTCAAATCTCCTCTGCGGCCGTGTGCTTGGTGTTCCTTCAATCTGGTGGGGAGGTTGCGCTTTTGTTTCCTCGATGTACACCTTACCGCACTCACAGGGGATCCGTAGACTCCGCCTGTTGTTTGGGTCCGGGTTTGTCCTTGTGGGTATGTAGAAGTCCTTGAGTTTGCTGGGGCTGAGTGGAACACATCGATGCCTGCTTGTCGGAGGATGCGCAGTTTGTGAGACGTCGAACCTAGATAGGGAGACAAGCAGAGAGGTTAGATCACTTACCTTGCTTTTTGGAGTTTGGAACCGGCTTGCTGATCTTGTTAGGATTGTAACCGCTATGCTTGAGGGTAGTTCGGATGTGCTGTAGTTCCTTGGGAAGGCTGTCCTTGTCACAAATGTTGTAGGCTGTACGAAGCCGCAAGGTTGACCGATGACTTGATGCTTGGATGATGGAAGGAGCGCTGGTTCAGGTACCGATCTGTGTGCGGGCTTTCTGTAGACGCCAGTGGTGTAGGGAGCCGCTCATGCTTTCTGGAAATCCCAACATCAAGGAACGCGATCTTGTCATCTTCTTCCGTTTCCATGGTGAACTTGATGCTCGGGTGTTGCTGGTTTAGATGTTGTAGAAAATCCTGGAGTGTGTCTCTGCCGTGTGGCCAAACCACAAAGGTGTCATCCACGTATCGGAGCCACAGCTTGGGTTGGAGGTCGGCGGTGTTGAGGGAAGAGTTTTCATAATAATAATAATAATAATAATAATAATAATAATAATAATAATAATAATAATAATAATAATAATAATAATAATAATAATAATAATAATAATAATAATAATAATAATAATAATAATAATTACTTATATAGCACACGTATCCACCAAACTGGTGCTCAAGGAGCATTATATTATTACCCCTGCTCATCAGGCTCATAAATCATTCCTGAAACTATCTCAGCTCCCTGGGGAGTATACAGCTCAACTGCTACCATTTCAGCACATATAGGGCTAATCAAACACAACAACCAACTCTGCCCTCACAGGTACCCATTTACCCCTGGGTGGAGAGAAAGCAATTATGGTAAAGTGTCTTGCTCAAGGACACAAGCACCATGGTCAAGGTTGGGATTCGAACTCACATTCTGACGACTCAGCCATCAGAACACAAATCCGATGCACTGAACTGCTCAACCATGGCACTCCATTAGGGGGTAATGTGCCCCCAACTCCCTACCATTCTACAAAAAGAGCAGTCTGTTAACATTCACAATTTACATTTCCTACTTGGAGCTGGGAAAAATGTCTTTAAAGGGATTGTACACCATTTGTAAAATATGTCAATGCAACTACACTACATGTATATCAGAATGAAGAGTTACATGTATATTTTCAAACCTTCAAAATTCAGCTCATTTCATTTTCAAAACCGTTTTCAAACCACTTTTGTAGAATGCCTTGATTCTGACAAAAATCAGTCAGCATCTGGCATTTGAATATTTATATTCTTAAAAATAGATGCTGTAAATGTACCGTACCTCAGCAAGGGTAGCAGTTGGTGTGATTGTCTCAGCCATGAATGAATTCACCTTGGGCACGGGAGTATGCACCGTCTTGGCTTGTATTACACTTCGCTGGAAAATCAAGGTTGTTACATAAGTAAAGACTGTTTGCAGTGACACTATGTGAAATTCTCAATTGAGTAGTATTTAGTTCTGAAAAGAACTGGAGTTAGAGTTAACCCTAACCCCTAACCCCTAACCCCTTTAATATTTATCAACGTTAAAGGGAATGTACAACATTTGTAATTACAGGATCATCAAATTATAAATTATGATCTAATTATGAAAAGCTTACTTGGTCTAAAGTTGGAACAAGTAGCAATCATCCTCAGCAATTATTGCATCTGAAGTGCATTTCACAGTTGTAGAGATTACCGGAATTGTCGGAATTGTTTGGCTTTGGTTGGCTTTGGGCCAGTCGGGCCAGTCGGGCCAGTCGGGCAAGTAAAACAGGTTTAAAATTGTTTGTGACCCAACAACTTTGTTTTATATTTTGTCTTCGAGAAAGAAACCATTTTGCCTTTGAGAAAGAACCTATGTTCGAAACTTAAGGCCATTAACTACTATTTTGCATTTATACTACAGGTCCTTTAGGTTGGTAAGCAGCTTGCAACAGCTTATTCTTTGTTTGTTTTATATTTGTTGGACTCATTGTTTCATACTTATTTAAAGTGGGACTCTTTTTGAATGAGGATACTACGTGTAACAACATAGGTTTTATTTTTTTAATTCACAATAAAATACTTTCTCTGAACTTTCTCTGAACCCCTTTTGTCTCAAATTCAGAAGAGCTCAAGGTCCACCAGGGAAAACAAATGATCTTTTGTAAAAAAAAAAATTAAAAAAAAAATAAAATAAAAAAAATTAAAAAAAAACTTCCTGATGTCACCCTTGCAAAGTTCACCCCTTTGGTGGACAAGATCACCCCAATATTGGTTTTAAAAAATCATATAAATAGCACCGAAACGTAATCGAGGCCATTTGTTTTCCCCAGCGTGCCTTTTCTGAATTCGAGACAAAAGGGTTTTGGAAAAAAATTAATGTTAACAATATTTTACCTTGGGTTGAGATAATAAAACAAATGTTTAGTTTCCTTATGAAATAATTTCTCTCAAAATGGGAATGTTAATTACTGATATTTGCTTAAAACCCCCTCTTGAACTTACTCGTTGTCGGTATGTTCCATAACATACAAAAGCACCTAGAACTGAGCCAACAATCAGTGGTCTAAAATTGGAAAAAGAAAGTGAATTTAATTTTTGAGGATTTTTTTAATTACTTGGATTATGAATTATTTTCTCCCAAAGTAATGCGGGTAACAGAATTTTATTTATTTTTTAAAACACTGACTTTTATTTTTGGAACCGGATACCCGAAATCAGGAAACTTCGGATACCCGGATACCCGTTTTCATTTTTGTTGAAAACATGCCTCCGGTGGTGTACAAATACATGTACTGTAAATGGTAACAAATTGACTTTTATAATACAGAGGATACCATACTATCAATCTTTTCTTTATTGGAGTGTAATCTCTTGAATTTAAAGATAATTGTCTGTACAAGTGCATTGTTCAAGAGTCACAGATTTCTGTTTGCACTGCTCAAAAGTCCAAATTTTAAAAAGTCGTTTACGGGTAATTGGAACCGAAAAATGGAACCAGGTAATGACCGTTTCGGTTGGGTATCCGGATACCCAGCACAGCCCTAGTCCTAATACTATACAAGAGCACCCTCACTTGTTAGGGGGGGCATTACCCCAACCTACCCCTAACCTATGTACCCCCCCCCCCCATTTCACAACAGATCTGACAATTTATGTGCAACAAGCCCCAAGATCAGGGATGCATAAAAAAGGGGTAGGGGTGGAGGAGTGTGGCACCATATCGATTTTCAGTCTGCAAATTATCGAGCTTCATCAGTCGGAAAAAACAAGCCTCAGTCAGCAAATAAACCACCAAATCAAGGTTTTTTTTTTTTTTTTTGTTGCCTACCCTGCCCTCAAAATTGTCTCATGCCAATCCCCCCACTAGAAATATCTCACCTACCCCCCCTTAAAATTGTTCACACCTGCACACCCCGTCCCCACCTCTCGTCAAGCGATTTTGAAGGTTTAGATTTTCAGAAATAATGTAAAAGACAACTGCCAAAAGATGATAGAGGACAGGAGAGAAAAGTGTAGTCAAGTGAGGATTGGAAATGATATTTTGGGAGATTGTCAGCAATGAAAGTATGCACATCCAGTGAGATGTTGGCCCTGTTTGGAAGGAATGTCATATCCAACCGCCACTTTTTCTCATTCAATATAATCAATGTAATCTTACCTACCCAGTAAGGTAGAGAACATACACTGTACATGTATGGATGATGGTGGACATATACTTCAAATTATTCCAGGATATTTATTTCATGAAAAATCAGGTATTTTTGGTATACGATGACTTCCTCAGTCCTGTCAGTCTGATCTTGTAAACTCTCCCATTACAGTGACCAACACAGTCATTGTACATGCACAGTGACAACTATAATAGGATCCTTCTATTTTCTGAAGGGGAAGAAGGGAAATAAATTCCGAAAACAATCATAAAAGTGGATTTTAACCAGTTCGCGTCGGGAATAAAAAAGTTTTTCTGGGCCCCTGTGCGGGTTTCTTTTCCCCACACAAACACGTTAATGGAAGCTTCCACAGCGCGTGGCCACGTCTACCGAGCATGTCACTGTACACTCGGCTCGTTGTCACGTCAACCGAGCATGCATACAAATATTCCGGAGTTTCCTCTGGCGTGTATAGAGGCTCTCCGATCGATCCGTGGTGCAAAAAAAATTTCCGTGTATACACGGCCTCCGACACGAACTGGTTAAAGATAGTTGTCGCTTTCTATACCCCAAAAAATCAATAGAATCATTTTTGAACTGGTGAGTGGTTGCAAAAAAATTCCCCAAAAAACCTTAAAAAGTGGCAGTCGGATACGACATTCTTTCCACCATGTTGTCGTCTGCTAAATAAAAACACATGCTTCGTAGACATTGTGCACAAGTGGCAGTTGGGTTCGACATTCTTTCCCAATTTTTTTCAGCTGCCAAAGTCAGCTGGCTTCCAAACCCCCCTCCCCCCAGGAGATTATGCCTTTGCGACGGCCCTGCCGGGAAAAATGTCGTATCCGACTGCCACTTTTTAAGGGTTTGCACATGTACAGTGACCGTGTTGGTCACTAACGCCTGACCTAACGGGGGAGTTGACAAGATCAAACTGACATGACCGAGGAAGTCATCGTATACCAAAAATGCCTGATTTTTCATAAAATAAATAGCCTAGGCCTATCCTGGAATAATTTAAAGTACTATAGGCCCAATGTCCTTCATCATCCATAAATTATGTTCTCCACCTTACTGCTATTGGTTATATTGAATGAGAAAAAGTGGCGGTTGGACATGACATTCGCCCGCCCTGCCCAAGGTAAATAAGGTAGCACGGAGGAGGGGGAACTGGTTGAAACTTATTTTTATAGGCGCATGCCGACGTTAAAATTTAAAACAAACCTTGCCATGGTTGACGTTGACTTGAAAACAAAACGAAGTCTGGAACTTGGAAGATGCCATGGTTGCGCGACGAGAAAATTACGACAACGACCTCTGCCGCTCACAGACTAGTTCTACTTTCTGAGCTATGGGCTTCTCTGCTGCTGAAAGGCTAACATTCAGTAACACACATTCACAACCAAAAACAGCACAATATGTTGACTTATTTACAGACGCAGCTCAAAACGTGTTTTTTAACAAGCAGACGATAAACTAACGTTATGGCTTATGCATTGCACGCATTATGTCACACGGAAGCACACACAACGACCTTGACGAGCGCCCTCTGGCGATTGAAGATGGGGAAATTAACTGAATAATAAACACCCGGTAGTCAACTGCAATAGTAAAGGGCAGGCCGTGGGTTCGGATTTCGCCCGAGTCGCCTGTGGATTTTGATTTCACCATGGAGGAAGGCCTTCCTCCATGATTTCACAGACACTTGGAAAGCACTGAATATACAATATTTCATACATTACGCCGGGGTAAGGGCAAAATCAGATCAAATGTTTATAACCCGACGCAAGAATTTTAATCAATCTACAATCCCGGCCAAATCTCGCTGGGCGCGCCCCACGCGGCTCCCGTCAATGTTGGCTCTCATTGCGCGGTAGCGTTCCAGCTGAGGATAACAACATTGATGGGGGAAGCGGGGGACAGGGGAGAGTATGTTTATTGTCACGCGTCCCAACTATTTTGGCCGGGATTATAGACTCTCCCTTAAATAAGTAAGAGTAATTGCGGTGACACCATGTGAAATGCTCAATTGAGTAGTAATTAGTTCTGAAAGAACTGGAGGTACACAGGGCCGGATCTACCATATGGGCACTTTGGGCACGTGCCCAGGGGCCCCTGGGCATCAGGGGGCCCTCCATGGTGGTCGAAAAAAAAATTGAAAAAAAAAAAAATCCAAATTTTTTTTTTCCAAAATTTTTTTTTCCCAAAAATGTTTTTATCTAATTTATTTTATTTATCTAATAGATAAAAAAAAGTTATCTAATCCGAATCCGTCCACCCCCCCCCCCCGAAATAAATTAGTCAAAATGAGTGTTTTATTGTTGGTGAGAATGCTGCTGGAAAGTGCCGATTGTGTGTTAAACCAGTAACAATGGGCTAGATTGGCTGTTTGATGTTCAAGGACATATTTGCGCACGGCCGCTTCGCGGCCGCTTCGCGGCCGCACGCGAACGACCCGTGCCCGTGGGGGGGCCCTCAGAGGTGTTAATCCTGCCCTGGAGGTACAACTCTTACTTATCCTCCTCACCATGCAAAAGCTACAAGTTCTACCTCCCTTAACTCTTTCTGGACGGCAAGCCTTTTGAAAGGCTCATGCGCGCATCGCGTTTTTACAGCGAGCGTTTTAAAAGGCTTGAACTTCATCACCTGACAACGGGTCTTGTTTTGACAACAGAGTGCACAATTGACCAATAAGAATCACAACCTTTACTTTTATACCTTCAATAATCAAAATATAAACAGATTATTAATAATTTCCACACATAATTGTTGAATTTAATTGTTTACAGTATCAAATTGCAATAATGAAAACAACGTTTAAAATTCAATAGTCTTTTCTCAGTAAGAGCTGAAACCTCTCATATAATACGAGCCGACAGCAGGCGGAAAAACGTAATGAAACACTAAATTGGCCTGTCATCAAAAAGACTTCAAATTTATTGATTTCATATCTCACGTTGACAAATGATTTATATGATATTCGGTAGTTTTATTGTCATTTTGTTTGAGATAATTACCGTTACAAGCACAACAATACCGAACAAAAATAGTCTGTTCACAGCAAGAGCTGAAACCTCTCAATTTACGAGCCGACTGCGGTTGTTTCCACTTAATCCCGCTGTCGTTTCTACCCAACCATTGACCCCAGTTTGTCCCTATTAGTTCAGTGTTCGGTTGTTCCCTGCAAACAAAATTTGGTTTTAAAAGTAACAACAGCGGTGCCTTCTATGGTTTTCAAATTGGGCAATTTCTTGAGACTTCTTGCCCAATGTTATAAACACCACTGCACTGGTTTAGTTTTCAACTTTTCAACTCTAGTTTTCAACTTTTATTCCCAACATGAAAATCAATATTGGTGGTGTGGTATTTAACATGAATACATTATAGCAAATATTCGACACATGAGACAAATAAATGAGAGAAAGTAACATACATTCTTTTAATTAAATGAATTTTGATTGTTTTAATAAGTTAACATTGATAAAACGGTGCAAATTTGAAATCCACTCGGCTTTGTTTCAAACACTTTGATTAAAGAATGCCACGTATTGTGTATAAATTATGTATATTGCTAATTCACTCGCCATGTGTGGTGCCATAATCAAGTACTGAATCTGTCATGGCTCAGCACCACTTTCTACCAGAAACTGTGCATGGTTGAAGCATTGTTACAGCGTTCAAGGGTTTTTACAATAGACGTGTAATCAGCCAGAAAATGGCGCATCCATATATCGTGTCTTTCTTCGCCACTGGTCCCTAAAGTACTACCCAAAAAAATTATCAAGTGTCTCTTTAAACGTCTACATTAGTGGTGAAGCCTGGCGTGTTTTGGTTGCCTTGGAAACCTCCCCACCTGTGTTTCGATTAGTGTCAATAAAATATTACCTTTGTAATCTACCAGTCTTTTTTCATATATTTTATAACATAACCATATCAAATCAAAGGTAATTTATTATTATAAGTAAATAATGTGAATCTATATTTAATATAATTAAGTCTTATCGAAACGTTTCAACTGTAAGGTCCACATATTCCTCATTAAAGTGGGATATTAATTTAGAATAACCCACACTGGTAGGGAGAAGTCACTATAATCCCATATAATCACTGATTGCACCACTTCACTAGATACACACAAAGTTACATATTAAATATAAAGAATTGTTTTTTTTTTACATTTATGCCTTAAAGGGAAGGTAAAACATTGGTAATTACCTGATTTCAATATCACCGAATTATTATCGGAAAGTTAACTTGATGTGAAGATCATCTGGAATATATTCTCCAGTCTGATGGTTGCTAAACGGCAACTTTTTTTCTCAGTTTTTTCCGTAAAAAAATGTGAATACTTTTTCACGAATGTATAGGGCCTATCTTGATTAAAAGAAATAAATCATACTCATAGAATAAGTTTTGCAGACATTACCAATGTTGTACCTCCCCTTTAACAAATCAGTGCATTTAAAACGTTCAATTAAACAAATGAATTAAAGGGATTTATACTTAATCTAGACTTTCAATTAAAAAAAACCCAAATAAATAGCCTATATAGTTATGTGATTTGACCAGCGGCGTATCCAGGACTTTTCCAGTGGGGGTGGGGGGTGGGGAGTGGCGGGGCGCACATAGGGGGGGGGGGTCATTGCTTTTCAGTGGGGGAACAAGGGGGGTCATTGCTTTTCAGTGGGGGGGGGGGGCACATTGCTTTTCAGTGGGGGCACAGGGGTTATGGGTTTTTTCCCTTTTCTTTTACTTTTCTTTTTTGGGGGGCACTATCAGGATTTTTCGTAGAGGGCACTGGAAATTTTGTGGGGGGCACCTCCCCCCACTGTGATCAAGGTAAATATGATTTTGGTCAAGGTTATGTGTGTTCATAGTTCACGAGGTTCAATACATAAACATATAGGAACCAACCTATGGAGGTTTCAGCTCAAATAATCAGCACGTGTCTGAGAATAATTCAGAAACCGTCAAATTGAAATGAAGTATAAATGTTCTATCCCATAGCAGATACTGAAATCTATTGATATGAGCTGTTGGAATGATAAGCCGTAAATGAATTCTCGGTAGAAATTAATGACTTGAAACCTCACAGAATGCACTGGCCCCTAGTATTATATAATAAAAAAATGTAGTGGATCTTTTTGATTTGACTCAGAAAAATAATAAATAAAAATAATTTGTTAAGACTGTGTTGTAGACGTGTCTTTCATTCTTTCATATTTCAATAATGTAAATTTGTTTTGGACAATTACCTGATATGTTTAGGGCCTGGTATACCGAGATATTTCTGATATCTAACCAGTTGCGAAATTCTGATTAACAGGCAGGAAACTTATTTCTAAAAGCTCTGTATTGACTATTAAATTTGTCAAAATGACATTTGTAATTGAATATAATGATTTAATCCTATGGTGCTCTGTGGGTTAATGCAAAACATTTTTTTTTTTATATATACTATTTTGTCAAAGAATGGTCAAAGCACTACATAAACATGAGGTCAAGACTATTTACAAATGACCAATATATACGTTGCTGCTGAACTATACTACTCAAAACAATTTAGGGAACACCGGATTTTTAACATCAAATAGGTTTGAAATGTTCCATGAACCACGATTTTCGTTTGCAACCCCCTCTCTCTTTCAGTAGTCATGTCATGAAATGTGTAATCACTACATGCATCCTTTATCATCTGTTTCATTGTGCAGTTGTTTCTCATCAATTCTGTGAAACATTGTATTTATCTGATATAAATGATCTTGCTTTAACTGAGATTATTCCGGTGTTCCCTAAATTGTTTTGAGTAGTATATAACAAAAACATTTAAATAATTTAAACTCACTACAGCCATAGAATACTTTTCGAGAAAAAAAAATCTTGCTGAAATGATCATATCATGCTTAAATTCTAAATCGTATTCTTATTTTGTTTAAATTCCCATCTCACTCTTGATAAAATGCAGGATATTTGTGTAATCTTGTTGCTATCTTGTCTAGTGGCAGAGGCAAAGGGGGTGGCAGAGGGGACGGTCCCCCACTTGTTGGCAAAATAGTGTCTGTAAATTCACAAACTTGTTGGTATTTCTGATTGACACAATTTGTTGGTTCATTTCAGTTTTGTGTGGGTAAATTACCCCCAAAACATGTTTTCCCCCACTGAAAATCCTGAACTTGTCAAAGAGTTGTCAAAGCACTACATCAACATGAGGTTGTGACTATTTAAAAAAAATACCAATTCACAAAAATAATTTTGAATTACCATTTCAATTACTAAATTGCACTGACTATTATTCCCATTAGGTATTCAGATTGGTCAATTATTTTGTATCCCATGTTGCTCATCTCAGAAATATTTTTAGTGGCTTAACCCTAACTCCCTAAGCATTGTTACTAAACAATAAAAATCCTTCAAAATCCTCCAATTGCTTTTGTTGTCTAGGGAGGTAGGGTTAATTAAGGGGTTTTCAGATGTAATGTTGTAGTCTCCTATGCAGCGATGAGCAACATACAACCTTTAATTGCAGCCGATGAGTTCGAATCGCATACAACACATGTAATAGTCATATCCTACAGGATGTATGCGGATGTACCTTGTTCTGATTATACTTATTGAAGCGGACTGAACTGGGATGAACACGTCTTGAGTAGATGCACCTGAGGAGTCAAACTGGCCAGAGTTGGAGAGAACAAAAGAGAAATTAGTATTCGGAATTTGTTCGTCAGTTTTAAATTTTATTTTAGAAGATGTGATAATCTCAATCAATAACAGTCACGTCAGATATTTCCCCAATATGACAGGGGGAAGGTTATGGCAAGCTCACCACCCCACCATAGTTAACGACCCCGTCTAAAAAGATAATTCAGAGTGCACATTGAAAAATATCCATTGTATAGGTGAAAGTTCAACCTGGGCTAGTGTATGTTATTGACTTACATATCGTTTTGACCACCCATCTTCGTTCTTCATATCAGTCCATGTGTAACCATCATAGATGTAACTCATGTAAAATCTGTGTACATAATAATCAACGCCGTAACGTCCCTGGACTATCAGGCCATAGAGGTCTACCTTGCGACCCATATCCACCTGGATGTATTCTGTAAACAATAACCTCCAATACCCGCACCATGAACCTGCGATCAAATGACATCCAAAGAAACAATGAATTTAACATCTGAAGTTTAAGTTTCGCCTGAAGAGTTAAATGATGACTATCTAGTTTCCGCCTCTTCCCTGCAAACATCACATACATCGGAAGCATTATGAGGTCCCATGACACTTACCAAAGACCAGCCAGTGGTGCCTAGCCATGATTTTCAGAAATTGGTGGGGGTTCCATTCATTCATGTCCAATGATTTGTTCATTTTTTTTCCCTGTTTTGTTTTGTTTTTTGTTTTTTATTTTTAGGAGGGGGCGGGATTACAGACGAAGGGGAGATTTCCCCTGCTTCTGTTTGGCTACGTTGAGTGGTTCAGTTTTCGTTTATCTTTCCTTAATTGCCAATCATTGGCCACATCTGCTCAACGATCATCTCCCCAAATGCTCTAGTTATAGTTTTTGGGGAAAAGGAAAGGAGTACATTTATCATAAAATGTACTTACTGTGGCTGTTCAGTTGGGCAAGTGCTGGGCCGTAGTTCGCATAGTCGTAGTGTAAGACGTTCGACGCAGTGATCTGACTGTCGAGTATAGCGCCACTTTCCATGCCAAGAGGAGCACAACAGGTGCAAACTGTAGACACAAAAATAGCAATATTTACTAATAGATGCTAGATTACTGAACAGGACAAAAATAATACAAATTTGACTTGAATTGACCTCACTTGATCACAGAAGGACACGTTTGCATATTATCTGTAACGCACATGACAAGTCAAATGTTCAAATATAAATTTGTCAATCTTTAAACTTTCTCAGCTCCCTGGCGAGTACCGGTATACAGCCCTGAGCTGCCGTAGCACTTTGACAGCTTTAACAACCTCTACCCTCATAGGTATACCATTTATACTCCTTGGTGAGTAGAGGGAACGTACAGTAAAGTATCTTGGACACAGTACCAGGATTCGAACCCACTCATTCTGAGGACTCAGCCATCAGAACACAAGACTGATGCTCTATAAACCGCTCGGCCATGACAACGCCACCTATTGCTCGCACAATTTCAACCTACAGGAGGTACGTACCTATGACATGGACTGAGAACTCGCACTGTCCCTGGTTACCAGCCGCATCGGACACCGAACATGTGACTGTCGTGTCACCCACTTCAAACATTCCCCCTGACGCGACTGTCGCTTGTGTATCATCCATACACGTGATTTTGGAATTCTCTATGTAATAATAGTCATCTATTGCATAGGGATAGCCCGTGTCCCAGGTTACTGAGACAGACGTACTGCTGTTCACAGTGTAATTGTAGACATCATAAGGGCAGAATACACTATAGGATTTTGAGTATCGACGCAGTCGAGAGTGACATGAAATATAAATAGTGCAGAGAAAAGATGGTTCTTAATTTTTGACTAGAAGAATAAAAGAAAACGAATATACAAATTTCACTTTTGACGCTTTTTCCTCACTATGCAGAGAAATATGAAAGTAAGATCATCATGATTCGATTCAACCTGATTCACAAAACACTTTTGGAACTCGACAGGTAATTTGTGAACAAAATGGCTATTAGGCCTAAAGATATATCGCACGTGTTTTGCTCAAGAGACCCCAAAAACATTATGAAATTTGATGTCGGAAATTGTAAATAAAACGATATTTAAACGCACTTGATTCTGATTGACAGCCGCGCTGGCCAATCGGAAGATTGGCACATGCCCTCAGCCGTTACGCATAATAAATTATGTGGTCACGTGCACACCTGAGGATTAAAACCGGCCAGCATTTTATTAATCTGAGTTTTTATTTTACTGGTACTAATCCTTGATGGATGTTTTCGTTCAGTGTTTCAAATGAAAGCTTATAACTTCCTTAACCCCCCAAAAATAGCAATTTAAATCTTTTTATTACCGTCAAATCGGTCCAAACACAGGCGATACATATTTAACCAGTTCGCACCGGGAATAAAAAAGTTTTTCCGAACCCCGTGGCGGGTTTATTTTTACCGCACAAACACGACCAATGGTGCTCACCAGAGCGTGACCGGGGAGACCGCGTCTTCCACCGTATGCTTATGGCTCATTGCCACGTCGACCGGGAATCTATACAAATATTCCCGAGAATCCTGTGGCGTGTTTAGACACTCTCCGATCCGCTGTCCCAAAAAATTGCGTGTATACACGGCCTCCGACGCGAACTGGTTAAAGGGTCCATGAACTGATATTTAATGATACATATTTTGCAGATATCCATGCTTTACACACAAAAAGGGAAGTCTATTTTTGACATAGAATGAGGATTAAGTGTAATGTTTATACACATGAGGGCGCATTTCGTGAGGTCACAAAAACAAAATCTCAAATCTTGCCTAATAAAGCATGACTACTTTAAAATGTTTAATGACTTGGAACCAAACACTCAACAAGAAAACCCCAAAGATAGAGATAACTCACCTGTGAAAATCCCAGAAATCCCATAACTTTTATGCACAAACCAACCATGGTGTAGCATTTTGATCATGCTATGACATCACAGAAGTGCTCATGAATATGTATATTTTAATTAAAATCGAGGTCAAAAAGTGCCCAAATCAAAGATCAAAACACCATGAATCAAAACATCAAAAATGAATGAATCGTAAGATCAATACATCATGAATTGGCATGTAAAAGACAGCAAAGTAATACCAACATGGATAAGGAGCCGTGCATTACGTACGGCACTGCATAGGCCATTTAACGATTTCAAACAATATGACTGAATGCTACTCTCAGTATAGCTGGCACAGTCAAGTGAGTACATTAAGTAAAGTCTCAATCTACAGATGTACATACCTTTGACATGGATTGAGAACTCGCACTCTCCCTGGTTACCAGCCGCATCCGATGCAGAACACGTGATTGTTGTGTCACCCACTTTAAATATTCCCCCTGATGCGACTGTCGCTTGTGTATCATCCTGACACGTGATTTTGGAATTCTCTATGTAATAATAGTCATCTATTGCGTAGAGATAGCCCGTGTCCCAGGTTACTTCCGTATTGATGTCGTTGGTGTAGCCGTAGACATCATAAGGGCAGAATACTGTAGGATTTTGAGTATCGACTGGTGTCGTGACATGAAATATAAAGAGAATGAAGAAGATAAGAGTAATAAGAGAACAGTACTGAATCAAATATCATGCACTTCATCTAAGACAAACAATGTTTTGTTAGCTGCATTTTATAAACATTTCATCCCGTTATACCCCAATAATCCGATACTCTATCCCAAAGTGTCTTTTGGGTGATATTTTGGAGAGATGTTCCATTATTCGTGCATGAGAGTGACCGATGCTGTGTTATTAATGTTCTGAATGAGGTTCTAGAGATTATTGTTAACTTATTATGAGGCTGGGAGGAGCATGATGAGAAGCAATATGTTTTTCATTATTAAATTATACTTTTGATCGATATGGTTGCCCTGAAACACTAGTTTTACCTAGGGCATTTTCTCAAGTGATCGGAAGGGGGTGGGTACTTATTGGAAGGGGTGAAAATATGTAAAGAAAAATAATTTATGTTCCAAACATTCGGTCCAGCCTGACTCACACACTAATCAAACATATTTAAAATTAGTACGAGTAAGGGGTTGTACTAATTGTTGGTTCTGAGAAGAACCGGTGATAGAACTAAAGGTATTTCTGAAAAATTGCCGTTATCAATTTCAAATAATATGTGAAAACTGAGTGCCACTCTCAGTATGGGTCCTGCACAATTAGTGATTGTAATGGCCTGTACATATCTTGCACAGGCCATTTAACGATTTCAAACAATATGGCTGAATGCTACTTTCTGGCGCAGTCAAGTGAGTATATTAAATTTCAATAGTACAGAATTGTACATACCTATGACATGGACAAAGAACACACACTGTCCCTGGTTACCACCCGTATCTGACGCCGAACACGTGATTGTCGTGTAACCCACTTGAAACGCTCTACCTGGTATTATATTCGTATTATATGTCCATACATCGTTATTTTGGAACTGGGATAATCCCATCTACGTCATCAAATGCTGATATATCCCCAGACACTTGTATGTTACCGTAGTTGTCGGTGGTGTAGCTGTAGACATCAGGCAGTATAGTATAGGAGCTTGAACATCAGTTGGTGTCGTATCTGCAACCTGAAGGGTAACAAAAGTGGAGGAGAATAACTACTGCAGTCAGAACTGCCCTATAATTACCGTTTTGAACTTGGCTGCAACACCTGCAACAGGTGTTGTTTTCATAAATTTGTGTTTTTCCCTCGCCCCCAATAGACCAACGCATGTGTGTTCATAACTCATTGTTTTCACGCTTCACGCTCGTGCTCATTGGAGCATGTCCACACTTGCTAATTAGCAGCGGGCCAACTTACAGTACATGTATGGAGGTTATCATAAAAATACTTTGTTACCCGACTTACGAATTGTTTTTATATCACCATGACGTCACATTTAGTGCTTTCTGAAAGCAACATACATTATACAACGGCAAATCGTCACTTCGTAACACTTTATAGGTAATTATAGGTAATTTGTGAAAAAGGCTATTTTAACAATTGCAAATAATATGGCTGAACATTTAGTGCCACTCTCTGCATGGGGTCTGTACAGTAAAGTAAGCTATCAACCTATACTAGTGGTACATACCGACGTAGACTAAGAACACACATTGTCCCAGGTTACCAGCCGCATCTGACGCCGAACATGTGATTGTCATAAGTTTCCATCAAACAGGTTAATACTCTGATGTGACGATCGTCCCTGCAGTATCGTGCCCTTATACACGAATATGAGAACTATATATTGCTCCGTCCATCGCCATCTGTGGCACTGGGCATCATTAAATATACACCTGGACAGGCTCAGTGATGATGGAAGTGTAGGTAGACATCTTTCAGGACAGTTCTAATGTAGGACAGCTTGAGAATCAACTATTGCCGAGAGGTGGGACCGGAATAGGGAGAAAAGAAAAGATGGGGGTTTATAAAGAATGTCTGCAATTTATGGGGAAAAACCTCGTACATCATATATAAAAAGTTTAATATACAAAATTGTTGGAAAACTTCCATCCTGATCATCCTGATAATCCTGATCCTGTTCACAAAGTGTCCCTGGGCCCGCTTTTTTTAGAGCGATGTCGGTATTTTGAGGTTCCATCACTCGTGGTTTAAGAGTGAGTAAAATGAGTGAAATAATTTGCCCTCATGAATACAGAAATTCAACATAGGAATAAATACAAAGTGTTGAATATCTCTTTTTCAACAACACAACAAAATAATCTGAAACTTCACTCAGGTTTAATTTAACATTAATATACATATTGATTCTTACAAAGAATGGCTGATTTACAGACATTTTACACAAATACACTGACTTACAGCCATTCGTCTGACTCCTGATTCACAAGCTACTCGAACTATACAGGTCATTTGTGCCTTTAAAATGTCAACTGTAAAATGATGTGAAAAAACTGAGGCACACTCCAGCATGGCTCGGGACCATAAAGTGAGTAAGTAGTATTCACAAAGGTACATACCTTTGACATGAACTAAGAACACACAATGTCCCTGGTTACCAACCGCATCTGACGCCAAACACACGTGATGGTAGTGTTACCTGCTTTAAACTCGTCACCTGATCTGACTAGTCGTATTTGTGGCATTATCCCTACATATGATTAGGTATATCCACCATCCAACGCTTATCAGTAGCACTGATGTACCAGGGGACTGAGACATGTTGATTGATGTCTGGTGTAGCTGATGATGCTCATCAGGACAGGTTACTATGGGACCTTTCCAGCATCGACTGGTGTAAAAAGGAAAGGGTAAACAAGTTTAACGAGGGCTAAGAACCATACACACCAACGGTGGCTTTTAGACAAAACAATGTTTTGAAAGCTGCCCTCTCTGGGTGAAACTGTTGAAAACATTTCATCTCGTCATATCCTGATATGAGAAAACCTGATCTTGTTCTCAGTGCTTGGGTGGTTTTTGAGGGGCGATGTCTCTTGAGGTTCCAACCAATCATGTATATATGAGAATGATGTAATATCGCATTCTCATTCAATGTCAAAGAGTGAAACCACTCAGAGTCAAAGAGCTATATGGTAGGACAAGTCTTTTGGAGTGGATAAAGAGTAAAATTAATAGTGTATAAAGAGAGTGACCATTTGGGTGCCTTTTACCGTATTTTTTCACTCCGAATCAGAGTGGGTTTCACTCCAAAAAGAACTTGTCCACCATATAGCCTCTTTAAAAGAGTGATTTCACTCTTATGGTGCCAGTCAACATATTTCTAGAGGTTAATGTTATTATAAGGAGGCTGGGTGAGGGAGGCTGGGTGGGAGGCTGTAAATTTGTATTTGGTATCTCTTTTTTTAAATCACACATTGATCCACCACTGTTGACCAGTTGCAATTAATATTATAGGATGACATCAGGCCTCTTTATTAAAACTATGATAATGAGGTATTCACGACTTCCCTGAAATCTTAATATCTAAAATAGTCTTGTCAAAATGCAGCATTCAGTAATAGTATAACTTAGCTTTGTCCAAGTTAACCAAAATAATGACCTAGTACTTTCTTCATATCTGCTTCAAGTTACAACATAAGCACCAAGTTCTCATTAACATTGGCACAAATAGTCATGGGCCTACAAGAGCGCTTCTTCTCTTGACTGGTTTAAATTTAATAACATCTCTCATTCCCATTGGACTCACTCTCTCATAAGGCGATTGGAAGGTGTCATACATATTAAGCCACGCCCATCTGGATATTTGATCTCGTAGTAGGAATTACACATTTTGGTCCCGACATGAGTCAAAACATCAATCTAACTTAGACCTACATGTGACTGTTTGTGAAAAAATGGCTCTTCACAACTTCAAACAAAATTGGGATGACAAGTTAGTGCGACTGGTGGTATGGATTACACCTTCAAGAGAGTAAGCAAAATGTCAACGTGCACAGAAGTACATACCTATGACATGGACAAGGAACCCGCACTGTCCCTGGTTACCAACCGCATCTGATGCCAAACACGTAACTATCGATGTAGCACCCGCTTTAAACTCGTCACATCTGATCCCGACAGTCGTATTTGTGGCATTATCCTTACATATGATTGGGTATATCCACTCATCCACGCTATCAGTGGCACTGATGCTCCACAGCTACCAGTGGACCGAGTGCAAGGATTGATTGATGTCTCTGGTGTGGAAGCTGATGATGTCATCAGGGCGGAGGTTACTGTAGGACAACTTGAGTATCGACTGTGGTGTCGCTAAGAACATAAATGGGTAAACAGAGTGAAGAAGGCTACTATAATACCAGTATTCAATTAGGAGTAATAAGGAAACGGTAAAAGTAAAAGAAAAAAATATTCCACTCCCATTTGAGGCATTTTCCTCAGTTGACCATGGAAAAAAAGGGTGTGTCCGGACTCACCACTTTTGATATTTTTTTACAAAATTATTACCCAACTTGCAATGAATTTCATCCAACTCTATAAATTATTACTTGTACTAAAATATGTCAAGTAAATTACATTTCAATAATTCAACCAAGCTAAACAAAACAAAGAAACCTGTAGAAAGTTATTACGATGTGTCGTTTCACAAGAAAAAGTAACAATTCTCAGATGAACTGCCCGTGTTTGGGGCTTCTATTTTGACGATAAAAAGATATTAAATGTTGAATTGCTATTTTTCTAGGGTTAAGGAAGTTGTAAGCTTTTAATTGAGACACTGGACGAAAACTTGTCCGTCAGGATTACTACCAGTAACCAATTAAAACATCGCTATATTATTTACAGTTTCCGGAATTTTTGCTGTTTGTTATTGATTTCTTTCGGCACAACTTACATGCATTAATCTCTTTCTTGAAAGAAGTGATGTCTCTGAAGAGTCCGGTTTTTTTTCTTTTCTTTTCGTTTAACAAGGATATTATCTTTTTAAAATTCGCTTTGCTTAATACATTCTATTTGTGCATGGGTCGTTTAGCCAAACATCGGGCGATATGTCTTTTAAGATATTTTTGTATCAAGTTCTTATGTGGAATTAAGGAAATCTAATTAACTAAATTTTTTCCAAATTCGAACTGGGAAAATTATTTCACCTCCTTCTTAACTGTGACAAATCCTAAGCAAAATTCTTCAAGGGAATGCTGTCAACACTATAATCAACTTGACATCTCATAGTAAGTTTTACTTTTAAATTCGAACTATTGGTTGTTTTAATGACCAAGCAATTTCATAATAATGTAGATTATTTGGCCTATACAGTCACTTCAATAAGTAAAACTTCAACCTCCAGAGGTACATACCTATGACATGGACTAAGAACCCACACAATCCACGGTTACCAGCCGTATCTGACGCCGAGCACGTGATGGTAGTGTCACCAACTATAAAAGCGTCACCTGATCTGACAATATTTCCTGGCATCGACCACACACGTTATTAGGGAACTCAGGGGTTGTCCCGTCCACGTTATCGCTGGCAGATGTAGACCAAGTGACCGATACGCTGGTGCACCGATGTAGTTGATGTATCTGTAGACATCTTCGGGGCAGGTTACTTCAGCGACCTTCAGAATCAACTGGTACTACATGTATAGTACGAGATCTGAAGGGGAAAATGTGGCGGAGGTTTAAGAATTATACTGCAGTATGTGGCAGGGAATGTTGCTCAGGAACACAACACCACAGTGGCGTCCAGGATTCAAACCCACATTCTGACGGCTCCCTCGGCATTACAACTATATTTTACTAAAAGAATAGGCCGATTGTAGTTTTATGACGGTGGCCCAAATAGACAAGACAAATGTACATATAAGAATGCTCTACTTGGTCCAAAAATTGTAAACTTCATTATTAAAGGCATCCTCAATTGTATATTTTGTGAACGAGACTTTAATGAATATATTCAGGTCCATTACTTAAAGACAAAGTATAACATTAGTAATGCTGCACACACACTTTCACTTTTTACGTGTAGCTTACCCCTTTAACAAATAAAATATATATACATTAATCAATCTGTGAAAGTTTTCAGGTTATTAAGTGATTTCTTTAGTGAGAACATAGTGAAAGATGCAATTAAAACTGTTATTATTCTTTAATATTCCAAAATTTGAGGAAAGAGTTCTCTTCCCGCCAGTCAAACTAGATTTTTTATATACTTTTCTTAAAAGTGACAACACCTCGAAACAAAATTATTTATTGAGAAGATTGATACTGTCATCAGTTTTGCACCAAATGGGTTTTACATTACAATTATTATTTTATTATATTTTATTTTGTTGGAATAAACAATGTTGACCTTCCTTCAGGTGATTTTAAATACATGTATAATAATGGCTAATAAAGGCGCCAGTTGATTTATTCTTACCTCCAACAGAAGCCATTTTCCTACATCAATAACTGTTGGTCCATCTTCCAGTAACTGTTGGGGTGCTTGTTGGAAGTTCAGGTGAATTTGTGCTGCAGCTCAACTGAAAATATAAACAGGTGAGCCTAAATGTCTTAAAGATACCTAGCATAAATAATTTTAGTGAACAAAGGAACACCTAAAATAATTATAAGCAAATGTCCTAATATTGATACTGTGGTAAGTAATTTCAAGTCATTCTTCAACGGCTGTGCGGGACCCTATTGTAATTCCAGCCTACAGATCTTATCGCAATATTGAGTGTAATTCAATAAGGTATTATAATGTAATCAGGCCTATCATGAAACAAAAAAGTGGTTCATCGTGTAATCCGGTCTTTCCAATATTTATATTCAAACTGTTTTTTTTTGCTAATATGTATACATCAATGAAGGCAATCCGTATGAGGGATTTGTCATAGGTATAACAGACTGTGAATGGTCGATAGCCTTTTGTCAAGGCGCACGCTGCAACCACGAATACTCTTACAAAAAAAAGACTCCGCACGCGAGTGGGCAAACCACGGGCGCCTTTCCAGTCCGTTTACATAGGCCTAAACTTCCCCGTAAAATTAATAATTTATGCTAATAAATTGTTTTAAACCAATCACAATAATGAAAATTTTGAGCTCGTCTACGTAGCAAAGCGATACCATAACAAATTGGTTACCTATAATGCGTATGTATTAACATTTCTTTTACAAATTGGTAGAAAGTTAAAGGAAAACATGAGACCACAGAACAGACTGGTAAAAAAAGCCTCTGGGTCTGTCCGCTGCTTTCACCGTGCGTGGTCTTTTTTGTGCGTTGTTAACTGGAACATATTACTTGCGCCATTTTGTTTATCAATCGATCAATTTATTTATTTGTCCACGGTTTATAACATAAAAATGGAAAATTATTTTGTCAGTTGTATTTCAGTTTAAAATATTGTGGGCCTACTTGAAAGATATTCTCCATCAACCATTTTTTATCTAGGACTTTATTCACTTTTATATCTTTAAGTATATTCATGAATACGGAATAAAATCAAATTTAACTCTACCGAAACATGTTTATAGTTGTAAAACAAACAGTTGAAAAGCCAATTCAGGGCAACTTGACTGGCCATAAATTGGGCCCCCCGTCA
>CM055822.1:870319-950202 GCA_029582265.1 Zoroaster sp. YZ-2022
CACTGTTATAAAGGGACGGTACAGCGGTGATATCTACTGGATTAAAAATATTATTTTCAAAAGCCTAACCCGATGTGAGGATTGGTAAAGGCCGTCTGTACTATTCATCCTGAAAAGCTGATCCTGCTGTGACAAAACTGAGATTAAGTTCTCCAGTCAATTTATTTTACTTTCACCTCAGACACAAGCTGCTTTTAAAAAAAATTGCATAAAGAACTTTTTTCCCCCATAATTCTTACCTGAAGGTTTTCATGATGAAAAGCTCCATTTTAGATTTCATATCATTACTCCTCTGAAAGGAAAATAACAAACAATTTATGTTGAGTATAGATCCTAAATAGTAATGGATTCATAAAATGACTGACAACCCTAGGGATATGACCTGCCCTCAGCATGTACAATGCACCGGGCCAAGTCACTCACAGGAGATACACGCCAACAAAGTTATAGCTTCTTGTGTGGACAGAAAATATCCCCGCTTAGCATGTATTTATACCTGGGTTTCTACCCTTCTTGAGTCATTGTTAACACATTGTCTCCCAACACTGCTTATACATGAATAAAACAAATCTCCGCTGAAACCTTATTCAAGGGGTGACATATGTCCCTGCTCGAAAAGTTTGCATATAATTTACATCTACTTTACATCTGTTCCGGGCGTCAAAATTCTACTGTGATGACGTACCAGGTAAGTCAAAATATAAACGCCCTCTTGGGAAAATGACTCAGTAAAAGACAGATCTAATAATAATAATAATAATAATAATAATAATAATAATAATAATAATAATAATAATAATAATAATAATAATAATAAGTAAGACTAATTCGGTGACACCATGTAAGAATCTCGAATTGAGTAGTAATTAGTTCTGAAAAGAACTGGGGTACAACTCGACGTTTGATCAGTATGCTCTGATCGTCCTCAGGAGAATGCTTGGGACTCTTGAAACTGCTGCTGCTTAAGTAGGCTGCTGGAGGATCATCCCCTGCTGGAGGATTAGTTCGTTGAAGCGCGCAGGCGGGGAAACTGTGAGACTATGGGACTAGGATCCTAGGTGTAAGGGAGAGGAGTGTGTGCTCACTGAACTGTGAATCCAGTTGTTAACAAGCACAGGGGAAGGAGGGTGGTTGACTTAGGATATGAGGGGATCCACTCAGTCTGGGGTTGGTTATGGACTTTGGATATAGAAGATCGCTTCAGTCTGTAGTATGGGCGCCGTAAATGTCGCTGATGAGAAGAAAACCCTTGATGTCCTGTATGGCACAGTGTAGTGTTTGACGATCTCGATGGCCTCTCCTGATGCGTGGGTGCCATGCGTCGATGGGTGTGATGAGTTGGGCTGCCTGCCAGTGCGGTTGGTGGTCCTTGATGTCTGCGAGTGCTTGGCGAGGTGGCGGACTTCTCCCGAGAAATCTCCTCTGCGCGGCGTGTGCTTGCAGTGTTCCTTCAATCTGAGTGGCAGGAGGTTCGTTTTGTTTTCCCGATGTACTTACCGCACTCACAGGGGATCCGGTAGACTCCCGCTCTGTTGTTTGGGTCCGGTTTGTCCTTGTGGGTATGTGAAGGGGTCGCTTGGGTTTGCTGGGGGCTGAGTGGAACACATCGATGCCTGCCTTGTCGGTCATCGTTGCTAGTTTGTGAGGCGTCGGGAACCTAGATGGAGACAAGCAGAGAGGGTTAGATCACTTACCTTGCTTTTTGGAGTTTGGAACAACCGCTTCTTAGCTTTGTGCTGATCTTGTTAGGATTGCTGCCGTAACCGTTCGCGTTTGAGGTAGTTCGGATGTGCTGTAGTTCCTTGGGAAGGCTGTCCTTGTCCACAAATGTTGTAGGCGCGTTGTCTGGCGTCGCAGTTGACGATGACTTGATGCTTGGATGATGGAAGGAGCGCTGGATTCAAGTACCGCGATCTGTATTAAGTGCGTGGAGGCTTTCTGTGAGGCGTTGTGGTGTAAAGAGCCGTCTGCGTTTCACAAATCCCAACATCAAGGCTTGCGATCTTGTCATCTTCTTCACGTTCCATGGTGAACTTGATGCTCGGGTGTTGCTGGTTTTAGATGTTGTTAGAAAATCCTGGAGTGTGTCTCTGCCGTGTGGCCAAACCACAAAGGTGTCATCCACGTATCGGAGCCACAGCTTGGGTTGGAGGTCGGCGGTGTTGAGGGAAGAGTTTTCATAATAATAATAATAATAATAATAATAATAATAATAATAATAATAATAATAATAATAATAATAATAATAATAATAATAATAATAATAATAATAATAATAATAATAATAATAATAATAATAATGACTTATATAGCACACGTATCCACCAAACAGGTGCTCAAGGCGCATTATATTATTACCCCTGCTCATCAGGCTCATAAATCATTCCTGAAACTATCTCAGCTCCTGGGAGTATACAGCTCAACTGCTACCATTTCAGCACATATAGGGCTAATCAAACACAACAACCAACTCTGCCCTCACAGGTACCCATTTACCCCTGGGTGGAGAAAGCAATTATGGTAAAGTGTCTTGCTCAGGACACAAGCACCATGGTCAAGGTTGGGATTCGAACTCACATTCTGGCGACTCAGCCATCAGAACACAAATCCGATGCACTGAACTGCTCAACCATGGCACTCCATTAGGGGGTAATGTGCCCCCAACTCCCTACCATTCTACAAAAAGAGCAGTCTGTTAACATTCACAATTTACATTTCCTACTTGGAGCTGGGAAAAATGTCTTTAAAGGGATTGTACACCATTTGTAAAATATGTCAATGCAACTACACTACATGTATATCAGAATGAAGAGTTACATGTATATTTTCAAACCTTCAAAATTCAGCTCATTTCATTTTCAAAACCGTTTTCAAACCACTTTTGTAGAATGCCTTGATTCTGACAAAAATCAGTCAGCATCTGGCATTTGAATATTTATATTCTTAAAAATAGATGCTGTAAATGTACCGTACCTCAGCAAGGGTAGCAGTTGGTGTGATTGTCTCAGCCATGAATGAATTCACCTTGGGCACGGGAGTATGCACCGTCTTGGCTTGTATTACACTTCGCTGGAAAATCAAGGTTGTTACATAAGTAAAGACTGTTTGCAGTGACACTATGTGAAATTCTCAATTGAGTAGTATTTAGTTCTGAAAAGAACTGGAGTTGTAGTTAACCCTAACCCCTAACCCCTAACCCCTAACCCCTTTAATATTTATCAACCTTAAAGGGAATGTACAACATTTGTAATTACAGGATCATCAAATTATAAATTATGATCTAATTATGAAAAGCTTACTTGGTCTAAAGTTGGAACAAGTAGCAATCATCCTCAGCAATTATTGCATCTGAAGTGCATTTCACAGTTGTAGAAATTACAGGAGTTGTCGGAATTGTCTTGTTGAATTTTCTGGTTGGCTTTGGGCCAAGTCGACCAGTCCAGTCAGACCAGTCAGACAAATAAAACAGGTTTTAAATTGTTTGTGACCCAACAACTTTGTTTTATATTTTGTCTTCGAGAAAGAAACCATTTTGCCTTTGAGAAAGAACCTATGTTCGAAACTTAAGGCCATTAACTACTATTTTGCATTTATACTACAGGTCCTTTAGGTTGGTAAGCAGCTTGCAACAGCTTATTCTTTGTTTGTTTTATATTTGTTGGACTCATTGTTTCATACTTATTTAAAGTGGGACTCTTTTTGAATGAGGATACTACGTGTAACAACATAGGTTTTATTTTTTTAATTCACAATAAAATACTTTCTCTGAACTTTCTCTGAACCCCTTTTGTCTCAAATTCAGAAGAGCTCAAGGTCCACCAGGGAAAACAAATGATCTTTTGTAAAAAAAAAAATTAAAAAAAAAATAAAATAAAAAAAATTAAAAAAAAACTTCCTGATGTCACCCTTGCAAAGTTCACCCCTTTGGTGGACAAGATCACCCCAATATTGGTTTTAAAAAATCATATAAATAGCACCGAAACGTAATCGAGGCCATTTGTTTTCCCCAGCGTGCCTTTTCTGAATTCGAGACAAAAGGGTTTTGGAAAAAAATTAATGTTAACAATATTTTACCTTGGGTTGAGATAATAAAACAAATGTTTAGTTTCCTTATGAAATAATTTCTCTCAAAATGGGAATGTTAATTACTGATATTTGCTTAAAACCCCCTCTTGAACTTACTCGTTGTCGGTATGTTCCATAACATACAAAAGCACCTAGAACTGAGCCAACAATCAGTGGTCTAAAATTGGAAAAAGAAAGTGAATTTAATTTTTGAGGATTTTTTTAATTACTTGGATTATGAATTATTTTCTCCCAAAGTAATGCGGGTAACAGAATTTTATTTATTTTTTAAAACACTGACTTTTATTTTTGGAACCGGATACCCGAAATCAGGAAACTTCGGATACCCGGATACCCGTTTTCATTTTTGTTGAAAACATGCCTCCGGTGGTGTACAAATACATGTACTGTAAATGGTAACAAATTGACTTTTATAATACAGAGGATACCATACTATCAATCTTTTCTTTATTGGAGTGTAATCTCTTGAATTTAAAGATAATTGTCTGTACAAGTGCATTGTTCAAGAGTCACAGATTTCTGTTTGCACTGCTCAAAAGTCCAAATTTTAAAAAGTCGTTTACGGGTAATTGGAACCGAAAAATGGAACCAGGTAATGACCGTTTCGGTTGGGTATCCGGATACCCAGCACAGCCCTAGTCCTAATACTATACAAAACACCCTCACTTGTTAGGGGGGGGCATTACCCCAACCTACCCCTAACCTATGTACCCCCCCCCCCCATTTCACAACAGATCTGACAATTTATGTGCAACAAGCCCCAAGATCAGGGATGCATAAAAAAGGGGTAGGGGTGGAGGAGTGTGGCACCATATCGATTTTCAGTCTGCAAATTATCGAGCTTCATCAGTCGGAAAAAACAAGCCTCAGTCAGCAAATAAACCACCAAATCAAGGTTTTTTTTGTGTTTTTTTTTTTGCCTACCCTGCCCTCAAAGTTGTCTCATGCCAATCCCCCACTAGAAATATCTCACCTACCCCCCTTAAAATTGTTCACACCTGCACACCCCGTCCCCACCTCTCGTCAAGCGATTTTGAAGGTTTCGATTTTCAGAAATAGTGTAAAAGACAACTGCCAAAAGATGATAGAGGACAGGAGAGAAAAGTGTAGTCAAGTGAGGATTGGAAATGATATTTTGGGAGATTGTCAGCAATGAAAGTATGCACATCCAGTGAGATGTTGGCCCTGTTTGGAAGGAATGTCATATCCAACCGCCACTTTTTCTCATTCAATATAATCAATGTAATCTTACCTACCCAGTAAGGTAGAGAACATACACTGTACATGTATGGATGATGGTGGACATATACTTCAAATTATTCCAGGATATTTATTTCATGAAAAATCAGGTATTTTTGGTATACGATGACTTCCTCAGTCCTGTCAGTCTGATCTTGTAAACTCTCCCATTACAGTGACCAACACAGTCATTGTACATGCACAGTGACAACTATAATAGGATCCTTCTATTTTCTGAAGGGGAAGAAGGGAAATAAATTCCGAAAACAATCATAAAAGTGGATTTTAACCAGTTCGCGTCGGGAATAAAAAAGTTTTTCTGGGCCCCTGTGCGGGTTTCTTTTCCCCACACAAACACGTTAATGGAAGCTTCCACAGCGCGTGGCCACGTCTACCGAGCATGTCACTGTACACTCGGCTCGTTGTCACGTCAACCGAGCATGCATACAAATATTCCGGAGTTTCCTCTGGCGTGTATAGAGGCTCTCCGATCGATCCGTGGTGCAAAAAAAATTTCCGTGTATACACGGCCTCCGACACGAACTGGTTAAAGATAGTTGTCGCTTTCTATACCCCAAAAAATCAATAGAATCATTTTTGAACTGGTGAGTGGTTGCAAAAAAATTCCCCAAAAAACCTTAAAAAGTGGCAGTCGGATACGACATTCTTTCCACCATGTTGTCGTCTGCTAAATAAAAACACATGCTTCGTAGACATTGTGCACAAGTGGCAGTTGGGTTCGACATTCTTTCCCAATTTTTTTCAGCTGCCAAAGTCAGCTGGCTTCCAAACCCCCCTCCCCCCAGGAGATTATGCCTTTGCGACGGCCCTGCCGGGAAAAATGTCGTATCCGACTGCCACTTTTTAAGGGTTTGCACATGTACAGTGACCGTGTTGGTCACTAACGCCTGACCTAACGGGGGAGTTGACAAGATCAAACTGACATGACCGAGGAAGTCATCGTATACCAAAAATGCCTGATTTTTCATAAAATAAATAGCCTAGGCCTATCCTGGAATAATTTAAAGTACTATAGGCCCAATGTCCTTCATCATCCATAAATTATGTTCTCCACCTTACTGCTATTGGTTATATTGAATGAGAAAAAGTGGCGGTTGGACATGACATTCGCCCGCCCTGCCCAAGGTAAATAAGGTAGCACGGAGGAGGGGGAACTGGTTGAAACTTATTTTTATAGGCGCATGCCGACGTTAAAATTTAAAACAAACCTTGCCATGGTTGACGTTGACTTGAAAACAAAACGAAGTCTGGAACTTGGAAGATGCCATGGTTGCGCGACGAGAAAATTACGACAACGACCTCTGCCGCTCACAGACTAGTTCTACTTTCTGAGCTATGGGCTTCTCTGCTGCTGAAAGGCTAACATTCAGTAACACACATTCACAACCAAAAACAGCACAATATGTTGACTTATTTACAGACGCAGCTCAAAACGTGTTTTTTAACAAGCAGACGATAAACTAACGTTATGGCTTATGCATTGCACGCATTATGTCACACGGAAGCACACACAACGACCTTGACGAGCGCCCTCTGGCGATTGAAGATGGGGAAATTAACTGAATAATAAACACCCGGTAGTCAACTGCAATAGTAAAGGGCAGGCCGTGGGTTCGGATTTCGCCCGAGTCGCCTGTGGATTTTGATTTCACCATGGAGGAAGGCCTTCCTCCATGATTTCCTGAACACTTTGAAAGCACTGAATATACAAGATTTCATACATTACGACGGGTTAAGGGCAAAATCATATCAAATTTTTATAACCCGACGCAAGAATTTTAATCAATCTACAATCCCGGCCAAATCTCGCTGGGCGCGCCACGCAGCTCCCGTCAATGTTGGCTCTCATTGCGCGGTAGCGTTCAGCTGAGGATAACAACATTGATGGGGGAGCGGGGACAGGGGAGTATGTTTATTGTCACGCGTCCCAACTATTTTGGCCGGGATTATAGACTCTCCCTTAAATAAGTAAGAGTAATTGCGGTGACACCATGTGAAATGCTCAATTGAGTAGTAATTAGTTCTGAAAGAACTGGAGGTACACAGGGCCGGATCTACCATATGGGCACTTTGGGCACGTGCCCAGGGGCCCCTGGGCATCAGGGGGCCCTCCATGGTGGTCGAAAAAAAAATTGAAAAAAAAAATCCAAATTTTTTCCAAAATTTTTCCCAAAAATGTTTTTATCTAATTTATTTTATTTATCTAATAGATAAAAAAAAGTTATCTAATCCGAATCCGTCCACCCCCCCCCCCGAAATAAATTAGTCAAAATGAGTGTTTTATTGTTGGTGAGAATGCTGCTGGAAAGTGCCGATTGTGTGTTAAACCAGTAACAATGGGCTAGATTGGCTGTTTGATGTTCAAGGACATATTTGCGCACGGCCGCACGCGAACGACCCGTGCCCGTGGGGGGGCCCTCAGAGGTGTTAATCCTGCCCTGGAGGTACAACTCTTACTTATCCTCCTCACCATGCAAAAGCTACAAGTTCTACCTCCCTTAACTCTTTCTGGACGGCAAGCCTTTTGAAAGGCTCATGCGCGCATCGCGTTTTTACAGCGAGCGTTTTAAAAGGCTTGAACTTCATCACCTGACAACGGGTCTTGTTTTGACAACAGAGTGCACAATTGACCAATAAGAATCACAACCTTTACTTTTATACCTTCAATAATCAAAATATAAACAGATTATTAATAATTTCCACACATAATTGTTGAATTTAATTGTTTACAGTATCAAATTGCAATAATGAAAACAACGTTTAAAATTCAATAGTCTTTTCTCAGTAAGAGCTGAAACCTCTCATATAATACGAGCCGACAGCAGGCGGAAAAACGTAATGAAACACTAAATTGGCCTGTCATCAAAAAGACTTCAAATTTATTGATTTCATATCTCACGTTGACAAATGATTTATATGATATTCGGTAGTTTTATTGTCATTTTGTTTGAGATAATTACCGTTACAAGCACAACAATACCGAACAAAAATAGTCTGTTCACAGCAAGAGCTGAAACCTCTCAATTTACGAGCCGACTGCGGTTGTTTCCACTTAATCCCGCTGTCGTTTCTACCCAACCATTGACCCCAGTTTGTCCCTATTAGTTCAGTGTTCGGTTGTTCCCTGCAAACAAAATTTGGTTTTAAAAGTAACAACAGCGGTGCCTTCTATGGTTTTCAAATTGGGCAATTTCTTGAGACTTCTTGCCCAATGTTATAAACACCACTGCACTGGTTTAGTTTTCAACTTTTCAACTCTAGTTTTCAACTTTTATTCCCAACATGAAAATCAATATTGGTGGTGTGGTATTTAACATGAATACATTATAGCAAATATTCGACACATGAGACAAATAAATGAGAGAAAGTAACATACATTCTTTTAATTAAATGAATTTTGATTGTTTTAATAAGTTAACATTGATAAAACGGTGCAAATTTGAAATCCACTCGGCTTTGTTTCAAACACTTTGATTAAAGAATGCCACGTATTGTGTATAAATTATGTATATTGCTAATTCACTCGCCATGTGTGGTGCCATAATCAAGTACTGAATCTGTCATGGCTCAGCACCACTTTCTACCAGAAACCGTGTATGGTTGAAGCATTGTTGCAGCGTTCAAGGGTTTTACAATAGATGTGTAATCAGCCAGAAAATGGCGCATCCATACATCGTGTCTTTCTTCGCCACTGGTCCCTAAAGTACTACCCAAAAAAATTATCAAGTGTCTCTTTAAACGTCTACATTAGTGGTGAAGCCTGGTGTGTTTTGGTTGCCTTGGAAACCTCCCCACCTGTGTTTCGATTAGTGTCAATAAAATATTACCTTTGTAATCTACCAGTCTTTTTTCATATATTTTATAACATAACCATATCAAATCAAAGGTAATTTATTATTATAAGTAAATAATGTGAATCTATATTTAATATAATTAAGTCTTATCGAAACGTTTCAACTGTAAGGTCCACATATTCCTCATTAAAGTGGGATATTAATTTAGAATAACCCACACTGGTAGGGAGAAGTCACTATAATCCCATATAATCACTGATTGCACCACTTCACTAGATACACACAAAGTTACATATTAAATATAAAGAATTGTTTTTTTTTTACATTTATGCCTTAAAGGGAAGGTAAAACATTGGTAATTACCTGATTTCAATATCACCGAATTATTATCGGAAAGTTAACTTGATGTGAAGATCATCTGGAATATATTCTCCAGTCTGATGGTTGCTAAACGGCAACTTTTTTTCTCAGTTTTTTCCGTAAAAAAATGTGAATACTTTTTCACGAATGTATAGGGCCTATCTTGATTAAAAGAAATAAATCATACTCATAGAATAAGTTTTGCAGACATTACCAATGTTGTACCTCCCCTTTAACAAATCAGTGCATTTAAAACGTTCAATTAAACAAATGAATTAAAGGGATTTATACTTAATCTAGACTTTCAATTAAAAAAAACCCAAATAAATAGCCTATATAGTTATGTGATTTGACCAGCGGCGTATCCAGGACTTTTCCAGTGGGGGTGGGGGGTGGGGAGTGGCGGGGCGCACATAGGGGGGGGGGTCATTGCTTTTCAGTGGGGGAACAAGGGGGGTCATTGCTTTTCAGTGGGGGGGGGGGCACATTGCTTTTCAGTGGGGGCACAGGGGTTATGGGTTTTTTCCCTTTTCTTTTAATTTTCTTTTTTGGGGGGCACTTTCAGGAGTTTTCGTAGGGGGAACCTCCCCCCACTGTGATCAAGGTAAATATGATTTTGGTCAAGGTTATGTGTGTTCATAGTTCACGAGGTTCAATACATAAACATATAGGAACCAACCTATGGAGGTTTCAGCTCAAATAATCAGCACGTGTCTGAGAATAATTCAGAAACCGTCAAATTGAAATGAAGTATAAATGGGCAGCGTTCTATCCTACAGCAAATACTGCAATCTATTGATATGAGCTGTTGGAATGATAAGCCGTAAGTGAATTCTCGGTAGAAATTAATGACTTGAAACCTCACAGAATGCACTGGCTCCTAGTATTATATAAAAAAAACTGGATCTTTTTGATTTGACTCAGAAAAATAATAAATAAAAATAATTTGTTAAGACTGTGTTGTAGACGTGTCTTTCATTCTTTCATATTTCAATAATGTAAATTTGTTTTGGACAATTACCCGATATGTTTAGGGCCTGGTATACCGAGACATTTCTGATATCTAACCAGGTGCGAAATTCTGATTAACAGGCAGGAAGCTTATTTCTAAAAGCTCTGTACTGACTATTAAATTTGTCAAAATGACATTTGTAATCGAATATGATTTAATCCTACGGTGCTCTGGGTTAATGCAAAACATATTTTATTAATGTGTTTTTTACTATTTTGTCAAAGAATGGTCAAAGCACTTCATAAACATGAGGTAAAGACTATTTACAAATGACCAATATATACGTTGCTGCTAAACTATACTACTCAAAACAATTTAGGGAACACCGGATTTTTAACATCAAATAGGTTTGAAATGTTCCATGAACCACGATTTTCGTTTGCAACCCCCTCTCTCTTTCAGTAGTCATGTCATGAAATGTGTAATCACTACATGCATCCTTTATCATCTGTTTCATTGTGCAGTTGTTTCTCATCAATTCTGTGAAACATTGTATTTATCTGATATAAATGATCTTGCTTTAACTGAGATTATTCCGGTGTTCCCTAAATTGTTTTGAGTAGTATATAACAAAAACATTTAAATAATTTAAACTCACTACAGCCATAGAATACTTTTCGAGAAAAAAAAATCATGCTGAAATGATCATATCATGCTTAAATTCTAAATCGTATTCTTATTTTGTTTAAATTCCCATCTCACTCTTGATAAAATGCAGGATATTTGTGTAATCTTGTTGCTATCTTGTCTAGTGGCAGAGGCAAAGGGGGTGGCAGAGGGGACGGTCCCCCACTTGTTGGCAAAATAGTGTCTGTAAATTCACAAACTTGTTGGTATTTCTGATTGACACAATTTGTTGGTTCATTTCAGTTTTGTGTGGGTAAATTACCCCCAAAACATGTTTTCCCCCACTGAAAATCCTGAACTTGTCAAAGAGTTGTCAAAGCACTACATCAACATGAGGTTGTGACTAATTCACAAAAATAATTTTGAATTACCATTTCAATTACTAAATTGCACTGACTATTATTCCCATTAGGTATTCAGATTGGTCAATTATTTTGCATCCCATGTTGCTCATCTCAGAGATATTTTTAGTGGCTTAACCCTAACTCCCTAAGCATTGTTACTAAACAATAAAAATCCTTCAAAATCCTCCAATTGCTTTTGTTGTCTATGGAGGTAGGGTTAATTAAGGGGTTTTCAGATGTAATGTTGTAGTCTCCTATGCAGCGATGAGCAACATACAACCTTTAATTGCAGCCGATGAGTTCGAATCGCATACAACACATGTAATAGTCATATCCTACAGGATGTATGCGGATGTACCTTGTTCTGATTATACTTATTGAAGCGGACTGAACTGGGATGAACACGTCTTGAGTAGATGCACCCGAGGAGTCAAACTGGCCAGAGTTGGAGAGAACAAAAGAGAAATTAGTATTCGGATTTGTTCGTCAGTTTTAAATTTTATTTTAGAAGATGTGATAATCTCAATCAATAACAGTCACGTCAGATATTTCCCAAATATGACAGGGGGAAGGTTATGGCAAGCTCACCACCCCACCATAGTTAACGACCCCGTCTAAAAAGATAATTCAGAGTGCACATTGAAAAATATCCATTGTATAGGTGAAAGTTCAACCTGGGCTAGTGTATGTTATTGACTTACATATCGTTTTGACCACCCATCTTCGTTCTTCATAACAGTCCATGTGTAACCATCATAGATGTAACTCATGTAAAATCTGTGTACATAATAATCAACGCCGTAACGTCCCTGGACTATCAGGCCATAGAGGTCTACCTTGCGACCCATATCCACCTGGATGTATTCTGTAAACAATAACCTCCAATACCCGCACCATGAACCTGCGATCAAATGACATCCAAAGAAACAATGAATTTAACATCTGAAGTTTAAGTTTCGCCTGAAGAGTTAAATGATGACTATCTAGTTTCCGCCTCTTCCCTGCAAACATCACATACATCGGAAGCATTATGAGGTCCCATGACACTTACCAAAGACCAGCCAGTGGTGCCTAGCCATGATTTTCAGAAATTGGTGGGGGTTCCGTTCATTCATGTCCAATGATTTGTTCATTTTTTTTCCCTGTTTTGTTTTTGTTTTTTGTTTTTTATTTTTAGGAGGGGGCGGGATTACAGACGAAGGGGAGATTTCCCCTGCTTCTGTTTGGCTACGTTGAGTGGTTCAGTTTTCGTTTATCTTTCCTTAATTGCCAATCATTGGCCACATCTGCTCAACGATCATCTCCCCAAATGCTCTAGTTATAGTTTTTGGGGAAAAGGAAAGGAGTACATTTATCATAAAATGTACTTACTGTGGCTGTTCAGTCGGGCAAGTGCTGGGCCGTAGTTCGCATAGTCGTAGTATAAGACGTTCGACGCAGTGATCTGACTGTCGAGTATAGCGCCACTTTCCATGCCAAGAGGAGCACAACAGGTGCAAACTGTAGACACCAAAATAGCAATATTTACTAATAGATCCTAGATTACTGAATAGGACAAAAATAATACAAATTTGACTTGAATTGACCTCACTTGATCACAGAAGGACATGTTTGCATATTACCTGTAACGCACATGACAAGTCAAATGTTCAAATATAAATTTGTCAATCTTTAAACTTTTTCAGCTCCCTGGCGAGTATACAGCCCTGAGCTGTCGTAGCGCTTTGACAGCTTTAACAACCTCTACCCTCATAGGTATACCATTTATACTCCGTTTGAGTAGAAGCAATGTACAGTAAAGTATCTTGGACACATTACCGGGATTCGTACCCACTCAATCTGAGGACTCAGCCATCAGAACACAAGACTGATGCTCTATAAACCGCTCGGCCATGACAACGCCACCTATTGCTCGCACAATTTCAACCTACAGGAGGTACGTACTTATGACATGGACTGAGAACTCGCACTGTCCCTGGTTACCAGCCGCATCTGACACTGAACATGTGACTGTTATGTCACCCGCGTTAAACATTCCCCCTGATGCTACCATCGTAGACCATTCATCCAGACACGTGATTTGTGAATTCTCTATAGAATAGTCATCCGTTGCGAAGGGATAGACCGTGTCCCATGTCACTGAGACAGACGTACTGCTGTTCACAGTGTAATTGTAGACATCACCAGGGCAGTACACTGTAGGATTTTGAGTATCGACTGGTGTCGTAGAGTGACATGAAATATAAATAGTGCAGAGAAAAGATGGCTCTTAATTTTTGACTAGAAGAATAAAAGAAAAACGAATATACAAATTTCACTTTTTGACGCTTTTTCCTCACTATGCAGAGAAATATGAAAGTAAGATCATCATGATTCGATTCAACCTGATTCACAAAACACTTTGGAACTCGACAGGTAATTTGTGAACAAAAATGGCTATTAGGCCTAAAGATATATCGCACGTGTTTTGCTCAAGAGACCCCAAAAAACATTATGAAATTTGGATGTCGGAAATTGTAAATAAAAACGATATTTAAAACGCACTTGATTCTGATTGACAGCCGCGCTGGCCAATCGGAAGATTGCACATGCCCTCAGCCGTTACGTACAATAAATTATGTGGTCACGTGCACACCTGAGGATTAAAACCGTGGGCCAGCATTTTATTAATCTGAGTTTTTATTTTACTGGTACTAATCCTTGATGGATGTTTTCGTTCAGTGTTTCAAATGAAAGCTTATAACTTCCTTAACCCCCCAAAAATAGCAATTTAAATCTTTTTATTACCGTCAAATCGGTCCAAACACAGGCGATACATATTTAACCAGTTCGCACCGGGAATAAAAAAGTTTTTCCGAACCCCGTGGCGGGTTTATTTTTACCGCACAAACACGACCAATGGTGCTCACCAGAGCGTGACCGGGGAGACCGCGTCTTCCACCGTATGCTTATGGCTCGTTGCCACGTCGACCGGGAATCTATACAAATATTCCCGAGAATCCTGTGGCGTGTTTAGACACTCTCCGATCCGCTGTCCCAAAAAAAATTGCGTGTATACACGGCCTACGACGCGAACTGGTTAAAGGGTCCATGAACTGATATTTAATGATACGTATTTTGCAGATATCCATGCTTTACACACAAAAAGGGATGTCTATTTTTGACACAGAATGAGGATTAAGTGTAATGTTTATACACATGAGGGCGCATTTCGTGAGGTCACAAAAACAAAATCTCAAATCTAATAAAGCATGGCTACTTTAAAATGTTTAATGACTAGGAACCAAACACTCAACAAGAAAACCCCAAAGATAGAGATAACTCACCTGTGAAAATCCCAGAAATCCCATAACTTTTATGCACAAACCAACCATGGTGTAGCATTTTGATCATGCTATGACATCACAGAAGTGCTCATGAATATGTATATTTTAATTAAAATCGAGGTCAAAAAGTGCCCAAATCAAAGATCAAAACACCATGAATCAAAACATCAAAAATGAATGAATCGTAAGATCAATACATCATGAATTGGCATTTAAAAGACAGCAAAATAATACCAACATGGATATGGAGCCGTGCATTACGTATGGCACTGCATAGGCCATTTAACGATTTCAAACAATATGACTGAATGCTACTCTCAGTATAGCTGGCACAGTCAAGTGAGTACATTAAGTAAAGTCTCAATCTACAGATGTACATACCTTTGACATGGATTGAGAACTCGCACTGTCCCTGGTTACCAGCCGCATCCGATGCAGAACACGTGATTGTCGTGTCACCCACTTCAAACATTCCCCCTGACGCGACTGTCGCTTGTGTATCATCCATACACGTGATTTTGGAATTCTCTATGTAATAATAGTCATCTATTGCATAGGGATAGCCCGTGTCCCAGGTTACTTCCGTATTGATGTCGTTGGTGTAGCCGTAGACATCATAAGGGCAGAATACTATAGGATTTTGAGTATCGACTGGTGTCGTGACATGAAATATAAATAGAATGAAGAAGATAATAGTAATAAGAGAACAGTACTGAATCGAATATCATGCACTTCATGTAAGACAAACAATGTTTCGTTAGCTGCATTTTATAAACATTTCATCCCGTTATACCCCAATAATCCGATACTCTATCCCAAAGTGTCTTTTGGGTGATATTTTGGAGAGATGTTCCATTATTCGTGCATGAGAGTGACCGATGCTGTGTTATTAATGTTCTGAATGAGGTTCTAGAGATTATTGTTAACTTATTATGAGGCTGGGAGGAGCATGATGAGAAGCAATATGTTTTTCATTATTAAATTATACTTTTGATCGATATGGTTGCCCTGAAACACTAGTTTTACCTAGGGCATTTTCTCAAGTGATCGGAAGGGGGTGGGTACTTATTGGAAGGGGTGAAAATATGTAAAGAAAAATAATTTATGTTCCAAACATTCGGTCCAGCCTGACTCACACACTAATCAAACATATTTAAAATTAGTACGAGTAAGGGGTTGTACTAATTGTTGGTTCTGAGAAGAACCGGTGATAGAACTAAAGGTATTTCTGAAAAATTGCCGTTATCAATTTCAAATAATATGTGTGAAAACTGAGTGCCACTCTCAGTATGGGTCCTGCACAATTAAGTGAGTAAGTAGATTTGTAATGGCCTGTACATATCTTGCACAGGCCATTTAACGATTTCAAACAATATGGCTGAATGCTACTTTCTGGCGCAGTCAAGTGAGTATATTAAATTTCAATCTACAGAAATACATACCTATGACATGGACTAAGAACACACACTGTCCCTGGTTACGAGCCGTATCTGACACCGAACACGTGATTGTCGTGTAACCCACTTGAAACGCTCTACCTGGTATTATATTCGTATTTTTGTCGTCCATACACGTTATTTTGGAACTTGGGATAATCCCATCTACGTCATCAAATGCTGATATATCCCCAGACACTTGTATGTTATTCGTAAAGTTGTCGGTGGTGTAGCTGTAGACATCAGGGCAGTATAGTATAGGAACTTGAACATCAGTTGGTGTCGTACTGTAACCTGAAGGGTAACAAAAGTGGAGGAGAATAACTACTGCAGTCAGAACTGCCCTATAATTACCGTTTTGAACTTGGCTGCAACACCTGCAACAGGTGTTGTTTTCATAAATTTGTGTTTTTCCCTCGCCCCCAATAGACCAACGCATGTGTGTTCATAACTCATTGTTTTCACGCTTCACGCTCGTGCTCATTGGAGCATGTCCACACTTGCTAATTAGTAGCGGGCCAACTTACAGTACATGTATGGAGGTTATCATAAAAATACTTTGTTACCCGACTTACGAATTGTTTTTATATCACCATGACGTCACATTTAGTGCTTTCTGAAAGCAACATACATTATACAACGGCAAATCGTCACTTCGTAACACTTTATAGGTAATTATAGGTAATTTGTGAAAAAGGCTATTTTAACAATTGCAAATAATATGGCTGAACATTTAGTGCCACTCTCTGCATGGGGTCTGTACAGTAAAGTAAGCTATCAACCTATACTAGTGGTACATACCGACGTAGACTAAGAACACACATTGTCCCAGGTTACCAGCCGCATCTGACGCCGAACATGTGATTGTCATGTTTCCCACTTCAAACCTGATGTGACGATCGTCCCTGCAGTATCGTCCTTTATACACGTAATATGAGAACTATATATTGCTCCGTCCACGTCATCTGTGGCACTGGGCATCATTAAATACACCTGGACAGGCTCAATGATGTTGGAAGTGTAGTGGTAGACATCTTCAGGACAGTCTAATGTAGGACCTTGAGAATCAACTATTGCCGTAGTGGGACCGGAATAGGGAGAAAAAGAAAAGATGGGGGTTTATAAAGAATGTCTGCACTTTATTGGGAAACCTCGTACATCATATAAAAGTTTAATATACGAAATTGTTGGAAAAAGTTCATCCTGATAATCCTGATCCTGTTCACAAAGTGTCCCTGGGCGCTGTTTTAGGAGCGATGTCGGTATTTTGAGGTTCCATCACTCGTGTTTAAGAGTGAGTAAAATGAGTGAAATAATTTCTGTCTTCATGAATACAGAAATTCAACATAGGAATAAATACAAAGTGTTGAATGCATTCTCTTTTTTCAACAACACAACAAAATAATCTGAAACTTCACCAGGTTTAATTTAACATATTAATATACATACATTGATTCTTACAAAGAATGGCTGCATTTACAGACATTTTACAAAAATACACTGACTTACAGCCATTCGGTCTGACTTGATTCACAAGCAGCGTTCGAACTATACAGGTCATTTAAAAAAAAAAAGCTCTTTAAAATGTCAATCAAATGGGATGTGAAAATTGAGTGCCACTCTCCAGTATGGCTCGCACCATAAAGTGAGTAAGTGAAGATCTACAAAGGTACATACCTTTGACATGAACTAAGAACACACACTGTCCCTGGTTACCAACTGCATCTGACGCCAAACACGTGATGGTAGTGTTACCTGCTTTAAACTCGTCACCTGATCTGACAGTCGTATTTGTGGCATTATCCTTACATATGATTAGGTATATCCACCCATCCACGTTATCAGTAGCACTGATGCTCCACGAGTACCAGGGGACTGAGACAAGTTGATTGATGTCTCTGGTGTAGCTGATGATGTCATCAGGACAGGTTACTGTAGGACCTTCAGCATCGACTGGTGTAAAAAAGGAAAGGGGTAACAAGTTTTAACGAGGCTAAGAACCATACACCAACGTGTATGACAAAACAATGTTTTGAAAGCTGCCCTCTTGGGTGAAACTGTTGAAAACATTTCATCTCGTCATATCCTGATATAAAACCTGATCTTGTTCCAAGTGCTTGGGTGGTTTTGAGGGCGATGTCTATTGAGGTTCCACCGATCATGTATATATGAGAATGATGTTCGTACTCTCTCAATGTAAAAGAGCTATATGGTGGACAAGTCTTTTTGGAGTGGATAAAGAGTAAAATTAGTAGTGCATAAAGAGTGAATTGGTGAGTTTCACTCCAAAAAAAGACTTGTCCGCCATATAGCTCTTTAAAAGAGCGGTTTTCACTCTTTTACATTAAGAGAGTAATGTTTGTAATGCTGCCAGTGTATTTCTAGAGGTTAATGTTATTATAAGGCTGGGTGGGAGGGGCTGGGTGGGAGGGGCTGTAAATTTGTATTTGGTATCTCTTTTTAAATCACATCGATCACCACACCAGTTGCAATTAATATTATAGATGACATCAGGCCTCTTTATTAAACTATGATAATCATGGGCATTCACGACTTCCCTGAAATCTTATATCTAAAATAGTCTTGTCAAAATGCAGCATTCGGTAGTATAACTTTATAGCTTTGTCCAAGTTAACTAAAATAATGACTGAGTACTTTCTATCGTTCAAGGCAACATTAGCACACAGGTTTCTTAAACATTGGCCAAATAGTCGCGGGCCTTCAAGAGCGCTCTTCTTGACTGGTTTAAATTAATAACACTTTCATTCCCATTGGACTCACTCTCTCATGATTGGAAGGTGTCATACATATTAAGCCACGCCCATCTGGATATTTGATCTCGAGTAGGAATTACACATTTTGGTCCGACATGAGTCAAAACAGCAATCTAACTTTAGACCTACATGTGACAGTTTGTGAAAAATGGCTCTTCACAACTTCAAACAAAATTGGGTGACAAGTTAGTGCGACTGGTGGTATGGATTGCACCTTCAAGAGAGTAAGCAAAATGTCAACGTACAGAAGTACATACCTATGACATGGACAAGGAACCCGCACTCTCCCTTATTACCAGCCGTATCTGACGCCAAACACGTAACTATCGTGTCACCCGCTTTAAACTCGTCACCTGATCTGACAGTCGTATTTGTGGCATTATCCTTACATGCGCTTGTATATATCCACTCATCCATGTTATCAGTGGCACTGATGCTCCACGGGTACCAGTGGACCGAGGCAAGTTGATTGATGTCTCTGGTGTAGCTGATGATGTCATCAGGGCAGGTTACTGTAGGACCTTGGGTATCGACTGGTGTCGTAGAAGAACATAAATATGGTAACGTCGAGAGTGAAGAAGGCTTATAATACCAGTATTCAATTAGAGTAATAAGGAAACGGTAAAAGTAAAAAGAAAAAACATATTCCGCTCCCATTTGAGGCATTTTCTCAGTTGACCACATGGAAAGAGGTGGCCGCGACCACCCTTTGATATTTTTTACAAATTATTACCCAACGCAAGAATTTCATCAACCTAAAAATTATTACTTGTACGAAAATATGTCAAGTAAATTCATTTCAATAATTCAACCAAGCAACAAAACAACAAACCTGTGAAAGTTATTACGATGTGTCGTTCACGAGAAAAAGTAACAATTCAGATGAACTGCCCGTGTTTGGGCCGATTTGACGATAAAAAAGATTTAAATGTTGAATTGCTATTTTTCTGGGGTTAAGGAAGTTGTAAGCTTTCAATTGAGACACTGGACGAAAACATCCGTCAAGGATTACTACCAGTAACTTAAATTAAAACATCGCTATATTATTTACAGTTTCCGAATTTCATGTTTGTTATTGATTTCTTTCGGGTACACCATGCATTAATCTCTTCTTGAAAGAAGTGATGGCTCTGAGAAGAGCCGGTTTTTTTTTCTTTCTTTTTTCGTTTAACAAGGATATTATCTTTTAAAATTCGTTTGCTTAATAAATTCTATTTTGTGGGTCGTTTTAGCCAAACACGGGCGATATGTCTTTAAGATATTTTTGTATCAGTTCTTATGTGGAATTAAGGAAATCTAATTAACTAAATTTTTCCTAAATTCGAACTGGAAATTATTTCACTCTTCTTAACTGTGACAAATCCTAAGCAAAATTCTTCAAGTGAATGTCAACACTATAATCAACTTGACATCATAGTAAGTTTTACTTTTAAATTCAACTATTGGTTGTTTTAATGTGACCAACCAATTTCAAATAATATGAGAGTATTTGCCTATACAGTCACTTCAGTAAGTAAAGCTTCAACCTCCAGAGGTACATACCTATGACATGGACTAAGAACCCACACTGTCCCTGGTTACCAGCCGTATCTGACGCCGAACACGTGATGGTAGTGTCACCAACTATAAAAGCGTCACCTGATCTGACAATATTTCCTGTGGCATCGACCACACACGTTATTAGGGAACTCAGGATTGTCCCGTCCACGTTATCGCTGGCAGATGTAGACCAAGTCACCGATACATTAATTGCACCGATGTAGTTGATGTATCTGTAGACATCTTCGGGGCAGGTTACTTCAGGACCTTCAGAATCAACTGGTACTACATGTATAGTGAGATCTGAAGGGGAAAGAGTGGCGGAGGTTTAAGAATTATACTGCAGTATATGTGGGGAATGTTGCTCAGGAACACAACACCACAGTGGCGTCCAGGATTCAAACCCACATTCTGACGGCTCCCTCGGCGACACACTATATTTTACTAAAGAATAGGCCGATTGTAGTTTCATGACGGTGGCCCAAATAGACAGACAAATGTACATATAAGAATGCTCTACTTGGTCAAAAATTGTAAACTTCATTATTAAAGGCATCCTCAATTGTATATTTTGTGAACGAGACTTTAATGAATATATTCAGGTCCATTACTTAAAGACAAAGTATAACATTAGTAATGCTGCACACACTGCTTTTACGTGTATGCTTACCCCCTTGTAAATAAAAAATATATATACATTAATCAATCTGTGAAAGTTTCAGGTTATTAAGTGATTTCTTTGATGAGAACATAGTGAAAGATGCAATTAAAAACTGTTATTATTCTTTAATATTCAAAATTTAGGAAAGAGTTCTCTTCCCTTGATCAAACTGGATTTTTTTTTTACTTTTCTTAAAAGTGACAACACCTCGAAACAAAATTATTTATTGAAAAGATTGATACCATCATCAGTTTTACACCAAGTAGGTTTTGCATTACAATTATTATTTTGTTATATTTTATTTTGTTGGAATAAACAATTTTGTACCTTCCCTTCAGGTGATTTTAAATACATGTATAACAATGGCCTAATAAGGCGCCGGTTGATTTATTCTTACCTCCAACAGAAACTGTTGTTCCTACATCTTTAACTGTTGGTCCATCTTCAGTAACTGTTGGGGTGCTTGTTTGAAGTTCCGGTGAATTTGTGCTGCAGCTCAACTGAAAATATAAACGGGTAAATGTCTTAAAGATACCTAGCATAAATAATTTCAAGTAATTTTTCAAAGGCTCACCTAAAAATAATTATAAGCAAATGTCCTAATGATACTATGGTAAGTAATTTCAAGTCATTCTTCAACGGCTGTGCGGGACCCTATTGTAATTCAGCCTACAGATCTTATCGCAATATTGAGTGTAATTCAATAAGTGGCCCATAATATAACCAGGCCTATCATGAAACAAAGAAGTGGTTCATCGTGTAATCCGGTCTTTCCAATGTTATATTCCGACTGTGTTTTTTTGCTAATACGTATACATCAATGAAGGCAATCCGTATGGGGATTTGTCATAAGGTAAAATAGACTGTGAATGGTCGATAGCCTTTTGTCAAGGCGCACGCTGCAACCATGAATATAACACCTGAAAAAAGACCACGCACGCGAGTGGTGAAGCCACGGGCGCCTTTCCAGTCCGTTTACATAGGCCTAAACCTCCAGCAAAATTAATAATTTATGTATGTAAATTGTTTTAAACCAATCACAATAATCAAAATTTTGAGCTCGTCTATGTTTAAATAGCTTAAGCGATACCATAGCAAATTGGTTACCTATAATGCATTATGTATTAACATTTCTTTACCAAATTGGTAGAGAAATTTAAGGAAAACATAAGACCACAGAACGGACTGGTAAAAAAAAGCCCTCTGGGGTCTGTCCGCTGCTCGCGTGCGTGGTCTTTTTTGTGCGTTGTTAACTGGGTGTATATTACTTGCGCCATTTTGTTTATCAATCAATCAATTTATTTATTTGTCCACGGTTTATAACATAAAATGGAAAATTATTTTGTCAGTTGTATTTCAGTTTAAAATATTATTAGGCCTACTTGAAAAGATATTCTCAGCCACTTTTTATCTAGGACTTTATTCACTTTTATATCTTACAAGTATATTCATGAATACGGAATAAAATCAAATTTAACTCTAACGAACATGTTTATAGTTGTAAAACAAACGGTTGAAAAGCCAATTCGGGGCGACTTGACTGGCCATAAATTGGCCCGTCGTCAACGCACAATGGCGGATCCAGGGGGGGCCAACGGGGGCCATGGCCCCCCAAAAAAAACCGAAGCTGTACGCCCCCCCCCCCCAAAAAAAAAGAAAAAAAAGAAAAGAAAAGAAAAGAAAAGAAGAAAAAAAAGGGGGAAAAAGAGAGACAAAACAAAACCCCACAACTTTACGCCCCCTCCTTGTGCAGCTAAGTCTTGCTTATACGTTCAGCTTTTGTTAAAGTATGCAAATTACAACACACTGATTGGCTACATGAATGTGTTCCAACATTGCCACAAAATTTGCAATGGTAGTTTGTGCAGTTAAGCCAAGCTGCATTAGACGAGGCGTACACGGTGATTGTATGCATGGCTTATGCACACGCGACTGGTTGTGTGGGGTTTCCTGGATATTAGGTGAGCCATGCAACGTCCGCAATGTAGGCCTACGTTTAGACTTGGCGCGAACATCGCGTGCATAAAACGCATTTCAATCTTGTGAGTACGAGCAGGAGCAGTGACTTGAAAGATTCGTCTTCCATCGTCATATGAGCAGTAAGTATCAACGTAAAATACAGTGGGCTGTTTTTGCAGCACTGTGTAGATTACACAATAATGTATGTACATACCATAACACTCTGGGGACTCCATGCGGGCACCAGCCTAACCCAGATGAGTGGCCATATCTTAAAACATGTCAATGATTGTTTTTCTGAAAATCTACCCTTTTGTAGAAAGGATCAATTTTGATCAATAATAACTGCCGTTAATTCCAGAGTTCTGTGTCATCAATGGATTATTTCAGGCGGCTTTATTTAAACATTAATTTGCATTAATAACTTTTACAACTTGCTTTAACTGATTGTTGTTGTTTCCTCCAATCGCCACATTTTGCCATACAGGTATTTCAACGACCATTATAGGGCTCATATACAGTGGAAAAAGCTAATCTATTTATGAATAATATTTGTCCGCTCAGAGCAACCAGAAGCTAAGCATTTCCGGAAACCCTGCATTAGTCAAGTGGTTAGACCGCAGGACCTAGCCTACAATCACAAGGTTGCGGGTTCAAATCCAAAGCTTATCACTGAAATTTCATACTAAATCAAGTATTGTCGTCTAGACCCACAAAACAAACAAACCCCACCAGAAACGTTTTGCGCTCGCAAATACGCCCCTCCACTGAGCATTTGGCCCCCCCTAAACTTTGGTCCTAGATCCGCCGTTGTCAACGCATAGGCATAATTATAGTATTTCAATGCGTTCACTCTTAAAACTAAAGTGTTGAATCAACCATATAAGAGTTCGGTGAGTGACAACACATTATAACGTTAAATTCAACTCAAAGAAAGTGTTGAATTAACACGGACTAGTCAAGTTAAGTCTAACTTTATCAATGTTAATTCAGCACTTTCAAAAGTTAAATCCAACTTTATAAAGAGTTGTCACTGACCGAGCTCTTTAAAATGTTGATTCAACGTTTTAAGAGTGAATTGATGTATGTTCATCGGTCACGTGTGGTGCTAATCAGTGTTGTGTCGGCACCGGCACCGACACCGGCACCGATCAGCAGCCGAATGCTGCTGGTTTTCGGCCGTTATTTTTTGTCAATCTTTTGAAAAATGCGCAAACATTTTATTTGAAAGATGTTCAGCTATTCTTGTTGTTGCCCTCTTTCGGCTGCTCCCGTTAGGGGTCACAGCGGATCGTGATCCGCATATTTGATTTGGCATAGGTTTTACGCCGGATGCCCTTCCTGACGCAACCCTCCCATTTATCCGGGCTTGGGACCGACACTAGCATGCACTTGCTTGTACATCCCCAGTGGCTGGGTTCAATTCGGCCCTCGCAGCAGCCTTTTGCGTGTTGATTAACATATCGGCTCGGAACCCTGTAACACTGATACCGCAGATCAGTTTATAGTGCGCCCGCACCAGACTATTCGTGACCGGATGTCAGCAGCCGAGTCTCTGTTGCCAGTCACGTGATTCGGGGCAAGCTTTTTCCGCTTTTTCTTAGAAACCAACAATACTGCAGCGGTGCGTGGTCTGGTACCTGCAACATATAACTCAATGATCAACGCATTAATAACGTTTAACTTCCTTAGAACTAAAGTTAATGCAGCTGTTTTGACGTATTTGATTGTCCACTATACGTTAGAAAAAACACGGAAATACATGTACTTCGTCTTTTGTTGCAAAGAAACTCCTGCAAAATCATGTCACCGAAACTCTTTAGAACCTACATAAAGGCCTATTCAAACACGCATGGTTGCATCGTTTACGTAAAGCTTGCCCCGAATCACGTGGCATAGTAACACTAACAGTCGCTACGCACAGGGGTCAAAGTCTAGGTCACTTGCACAAGGCTTATTATGGTAAAGTGTCTTGCTCAAGGACAAGCGGCAAGGCTTCAAACTAAGCCTGTGCGTTTACGGTTATTTTTGTAAACGTGTAACCGTTTCTGAAACGGTCGGTTACACGTGTAACCGTCCGTCTCTCAGTCAAAAATTGTTGATTAAAAAATAGGTTGTTCTACGAACCGGCGCGCACAATAGTACGATACTCATGGTGATCGAAACATTTTGAAAGGAATATAATCAATGTATGCCATACAGAATTTAATAAAAATCAACTGATTTTCTCAAGTTAAAAGTATCAAATGAAAAAAAAAACTTAAAAAAATAAATAAAACACAACCTTTTTTAGTCGTGTGTTCGTGTTATTATTTCATATTTAAGACATGTGTTTATCTCGAGTTTATCTCGAGTATTTATCTCGAAATTTCTGCACCATTTTTATTTTGCTGTTCCGTTCCCGTATCACTATTTACGGCATTCGGGAATGTCGAATGTAGTCCCGCTGGTTGCCTGCTTTCTGCACAACGTACATGTAATCACTACAACGGCAACCAACGAAACGATGACTCATCGCCTGCCACGCGTAACGAATTTTCCTATTGGCTCCTTCCATAGACTACGATATAACGAATTTTCCCATTGGCTCTCTGGTACACGCATGGCATAGACTACGATCTACGTAGTGGATTGTGATGTCGCTGGCGCTAAACGTACTTGCAACGTTTTTTTCAGAAGTTTTGAATAAATCTGTGTGTATCGAGGTCCGCTCACTAAAACTGACAATGACCAGACCATTTTCGCTACGAACAATAAAGGTTTTTAGGTTTCTGTTTCTGTCTGTTTACCAACGATTTTTGCTTAATTGTGCATTGTCTTTTGTTCTTCAAGATTCATACCTCGGCGTATAAGCCGCACCGCGTATAAGCCGCAGGCAACTTTTACCGTGTCAAAATCAACGTATAAGCCGCGGCTTATATTCCGGAAATTACGGTACATGATAACACAGATTAACTGAGACTGTAACTATAATAAGCAACAAGCCCTGCCGATTGGAAAATGTATCACAAAAAAGAAAAGAAAACAAGTTTGTTATCAGCGACAGCGAGATCGCAATTTACAGGAAAATAGCTTCAACCGCAGAACCTTCTGAATTGACTTTATTTTACGATTAACTGAACCGAAAAATCGTAAACGTGTAACCGGATAAACGGTCGGTTAACCGTGTAACCGTGTAACCGGCACAGGCTTACTTCAAACCCACACACTCTGACAACTCAGCCATCAGAACACAAATCTGATGCACTAAACCGCTCGACCATGGCACCCCACGTTCAGCTGTTCTTGTATTAACATGAAAATATTGGTAATTTTGGATGGGTGCTATATTTACCCGTTTATTGACACAGTAGTATTAAGGTTATGAGGGAAACTGGCGAGGATGGGGCAAAGAAAACCTCAGGAGGCAATTTTCCCCTCTCCCAAAGCGGCACTAATGTTTATCTGCTTACGATTAATATTCAAATATTATCAACAAACAGTCTAGGCCTATTTGATGAGTAAATTTGTCAGAAATGGAGCATTTTAAAAGCATACACTGTAAAAATGGTGTTTAGAATAAACGCCGCGTTTAGGAATGCGTTTAAATGCTAAACGGCCATCCCCTGTACATGTCACAAAACGTGCTTAGCTTTTTGACACCTGTTCATATGGTATTTAGCATTCAAACACGCATCACAGACAAACACAATCTAAACATGTTTTAGGCTCAACATGTGAAACAAAGTGAGTACAAGCCATGTGTTTAGAAATGTGTTTGGATTCTAAACACCATTTTTACAGTGTGTAGTTTCAGAGGATTTCGAATTATCACTACCTTCACTTCATAACGTTTTGGTTAAATCTTTTCACCATAACAAATTTGGGATATAATGCGCATACTTTGCAGGCTTGAAAGTCAACTCGACATTGGAGGGCCTTTACATCGCAAAATACTGCGATATGGCTCTTTGCGCAAACGTTGACAAATATGCACGAAAATGCATCATACGATCATACAATTTAAATCTACAATTTTATTATTATGTTTGTTGGGAAGTGGTGTCGCATGGATGGGTTTTCAAAAGGCTGAATTAATACAATGGATTGGCAAACTTGTATGGCCTAGCTAATGAGCTCCGGTGAACTCCAATCATTTGCTTTTGTTAATAAATAACTGCTTCTCAATACTTATAATAATTATAATAAAAAGCATTTATATAGCGCCCAATCCATATTTACATGCTCCTATATTATAGGCGCTTAAACAAACAAGCTAAAATGAAGAAATACCAGACACATAGAAAAGGACAAAAAAGGACCCAGACCTCTTATACTATAAGCGTTACAATTTGGGGTAAACAAAAATAAAACATTAAATCAGTAGGCCTATAGTCTTTCACGGTAAAATATTTTTTAGTGCATCTGTATACAGAAACTACCGTAGACATACATTCAAATTAAGCGACATCAACACCTCAAAAACGGGGCCACCCGCATCAGAATCAATAATAGCGGAACTAAATAAAAATATATATCTTATGTAAATTGAAGGAAGTTTTTATACGATGCGCCAAATAATAGTCGGTATCCATGGTTTCGTCAGTCAGCGTGTAATATATACAACGTGTCCTTGTTTGTTTACGCCTAATTAACATTGGTTGCTCAGCGTGCGATACGCGGGCTATTGATTAGTTCAAGGTCTACCCTCGTCGAGGAAAAACGTACAAGCCACTCGCGTGGAAATTGAGTTGCCTGTGAATTGTTTTTTAGTAAACCAAGCAGACTCAAAGGAAGTGGAACTATACGAACGTCTGTTGTTTGAAGAAAATTTGCTCTTAGAGGTATACAGAATTGGTCGTTCAAAAGAACAAAATGAGTGTTTTTGTAAAGTTACTTTGCACAAAGTTCCAAATCTTCACTGTAAGACAATTTAGAGTATACTCTTGTTTACAGAGGTAAGGTGTGATTTAACAAAAGTTAACAAATCCTGAAAAATGGGTAGCAGGCCAGGGCCTCCCTTTGGTCTAGAGGACAAAGCCCCTGAACCTCCTGGATGTTTAATTTTGGAGGATTTACAGACTCTCCACATCCCCACAAACAAGAAACTAGAGGTTTGGACACGATACAACTAGGCTACTTCTTTCTTTCCATGGTGGCAACTTCGCTCCTTTCAAGACAATTTTGAGGCAAAGGAACATTTGTAAAAAAAAAATAATAATAATAATCTGAGAAATAACAGGCCTGTGCTTCATTTCCAAATTATAATTAATACACCAACATTTTTAAAATGCATTATTGTTCACGTTAATGATATGACGCAATAAGCTGTAACCTACACAGGAAATCTTGATTCAAAGTGAGTATAAGCATACCGGTAGAATCAGTTATGCAAACGTTACATGACGACATTGTGCATGGCTGGAAAGCGCACAATCCATACGCCCCCTGAAAATCACTTATTTTTTGTATTAAATTGGTTAATGTCCTCAAATAATTTTGATGGGAGAAAGTAATGGCAATATCTTCCCAATAATTACCGTCCCCTTAAATATTCAGAGCGCATATATCTATGACACCATATGACTATTTTTGTTATGACTATTTTCTGTTACAGACGCCTCATTTAGTCTATATTTAGGGTTTTTCCCTGAAAAGAACACCCGATACTCCAAATTTGTGTCAGTAGATAACGTCTCAAAAGGATCAATTTCATCTTGCTATTAACAAGCACAGATTATAATCTGGTAGTCTGGATTACAATTGGTGTCGTTTTAAGTGAGTGGCATATGCATATCGTGTAGCATGCAGCAATGGCACGCTTAATTCACACGGTAGTCGATCGTTTCATGAATAATCAAATTGTTTCCGAATACATCGTGTAACAGTCGTAGCAACGTTCTAATTAGGCTATAACTATTTTATGTTCTTCTTTAAATTAAATGTTAACGAAGAAAATATTTACCGGTAACGATTGCGATTATGCGATTATGCACGTGCCACCCAGATTATAACGACTGACTGACTTAACGACACCAATTGTAATCCAGACTACCAGATTATAATCTGTGCTTGTTAATAGCAAGATGAAATTGATCCTTTTGAAACGTTACAATTATACTGACACAAATTTGGAGTATCGGGTGAAATCTTCCCGCACCTACACATATACATATGTATGTGTGACGGTTTAAAAAGATACCCCAGTTTTATTTTCGTTAGTTCCTTTAATATGCATTAGTTCCTTTAATCGACTTCATCAATATCCCTACGCCACTCTTTGTTATTTAAATTATGTATATAACAATACGCTCAAGCCGGTCCTACAAGCGCCCCCCTCCAATACTTGCAATTCTGTGTTCGAATAACCCAAACTTTTCTCCTCTCAATTTACAGATAAATAAATACATTTTATTTCAATTATTTTCTTTATACTTTAATAATATAAACTCTAGGTATGTTGCCATGGGGATGATACAATACTGTTAAAGTGAGAGTATAATTATATATAGGGCCTAATTGCTGTCCCTCACTTCCTATGTTATACCGTTATGGGCAATGTGTACAAATCGTGTTTAGAATTTAAACGCATTCCTATACGCGTTTATTTTGCGTGTGTTTAAATTCTAAACACCAATTTTTACAGTGTATACATGTGTGACACCATTAAGTTGGAGTCAAAATAAGGGAATGAGGAGACGGCTTTCTTGATTTCTGGTTACTGCTTATTCTGTAAAATGGAGAGGAGAACAGTTTGGGCTATTACCTCCTCAAACACAGAATTACAAGTATCAGGGGCCAAATACTTAAGTTCCAAAAATTAAAGATCTATTAATTAATTAATAAATAAAAGCTACAACTTGCTGTAGCTTATATTTATTAATTAATTATTAGATCTTTAATTTTTGGCAACATACCTAGTTGAATACCTTACAACACAAGAAGTGAAATAAACAATCACTGAAACCTCGAATACATCTTTGAAAATTGTTTACAAAGTGAATAGAATGTTAGGACCAATGGTAGACCTATATATCTATAGGAAATTAATATATGAAAGGTTTCTCTCAGCTGAATTGGTTGCTACGTTTCTCAGGGGAAAAAACATTTCACAGAATTGGTTGCAACGTTCCTGAAAAGAACACCAAACCATTTATGGGGGACGTTTTCCTTTATTTGGTTGCCTCGTTTTTATAAGAATCGTTTATTATTGCCTCGTTTTTATATTTTGTAACATAAGAGCTTTTCTTGCCGTTCCTAGTCTGAGAAAAAGAACATAACTGCCATCGTTTTCAAAACCAGTGAACCACATCTGATGAACTGTTCACAGAACATAGTAACACAATAGGGCAAGGTAGTACTTGATGGCCTTACGTTTCGAATCTAGCAGGTTGTTTCTCAAAGGCAAAATGGACAAAATAATAGGGCATTATATTTACTGACAAATAATTGAGGATAATTATATCACTTAAAGGAACAATATGGTCACGATCAACAGGGCACTGAATCGGAGTTTTAGATTAACTCAGTGACTGAAAATAATACCCCCACATGATAAGATCATATCACTGTTGCTGCTGCACAAATAAGCCCGTAAATTACAGTCACTGTGTTCTGACACCGATTCCATGCCCTGTTGAAAGCCTGCTCTGATTGTGACGATACCGTCCATTTAACAGTTGACAATAAATGACATGAAACTTTTTCTGACGCTCTGTAGGCTTATATTGTATTAAACTATTATATGAGATATCATTAATACACCACGTGGGAAACAGATTAGGCACATACAAATATAAATACCGGTACATCTTTCGAGTGGACAGAGAAAAACATTACCATAACAGCATGATTTGAACGTGCGAGTACCGTATACCGACTGGGCCAATCTAGCCCTATTTTCACTCACTGGTTCTAGTCTCGCCCAGGTTGGACTTGTACCTATAATCGTGTACTACGGAGTCCATAATTTTGGCTAGTTCAAGTCCCGCTTTATTCAATTTCTCCGTTCCCTCAAAGGCAAAAAAAAAATAATAATAAATTTAAAAATTTAAGTTAACATAACATTGTACAGAAATTCCTGGCGATTAAAGAGCGGTTATGAATATTTAAACCATATGGCGATTCGCGCCAAAATGTCGGCGTTGGTAGCCATCTTGCGGACAAACCCGTATTCAATATAAAAAAAACATATTAACGAGCATGTTAATATTATTAAAGGTATAACCAGTAATTGGTGGATCAGGGAGGTAACAAAGACGACATGTACCCCTTTTCTTAAATCAACCTTCAACCTAATGACTCTAAATTTATTATTATTTTGTGGAAAATGAAAGTGGAAAATGAAAGGAATGTCCAAATTACCCCCCCCCCCCCTTTACCAAAAAAGTGATGAGCTACAATGATGCTAGCAGAACCAGTGATAAATTTTCACTACATGGGAAAAATAACATTTGAAAATTTTGCATTTATTTTTAGGTGGCCCTCTTGAAATCTGGATCTACCCCGGCAACGCAATTGAAAATCAACGGCATTTGGAGACTTCTGTTTTCGGCGGTTTGGCCTAGGCCAAAAATTGTTTGTATTTATTTTGTAATTTTGCGTCTCATAAATAATACAGAAGGAAATCATCGTCAGAAAGAACCCTACCTTTTCGTCGGTATAGGAGTAGACCAAACCTTGTCTCTGGACCAAATGATGGGAGCCATGGTAGTCTAAAGCGGTGACGAGTTCACACTGTCCTGACGATACCTCGTAGTTCGCCGAGTGACATGACGCCGACGCTTCGCAAGCCAGATGACATAATTTCTGCGTCTTGGTGTAATTTGAGGTGCTGTTAAAACCCACCAGGGCAACATCAATCATAGCACACCACACATTATTGGATGATTTGACTGCGTTTCCCTTAATAGGTACAGATATCATAATAAAAAACAATGATATAAGGGCTAACCACCCAATATTAGCCATTCTTATTGTGATACTCACTGAAGCATCAGCGTGTACTGAAGAGTGGTGCAGTTTGTGATTCCATCCAACCAATTTACCTTACGCAACTAATTTACCCGTCGAAAATCTGCGAACGAAAACGAATCTCGAATCGCCGAACCTTCTGGCCAATCGAATATCACTTATTTAATGACGTCACAAAATTACATATTAATGAGCAATGCGCTTGCGACACTTGAGGACAAACATTGCAAAATCGTCTGTGCATAAATAACACTGTTATAACTGTGCTAATTAACTGGAAAATACTCACTTGAGTACCTATATAATTTATTCCACGATAGAAAAACGACTCACGACACTGCTTGAAAGGCAATAGTGCCGAGTTTTGGAGAAATATGTAAATAAGTATTACGAATACTTACATTTTTATGTGAACACGATTTGTTTTATAACAAAACTTATTTTCTTGTTTTTTGATGATATAAAAATGCTTCGATCACGCAATTACGATAACAGTATTTACCAGGCCAGGAAAAAAGTGAAAATCTACACACACATAAAATTAAAAAAATAATAATAATAAATAAAAAAAATTAAAAAATTAAACCCAGTGATTTTGAGTAGGACGAGTACAACGTTTACTTACGCGAGTAAAACGTTTTCCCAATTCACAAGCCGTATGCAAGAGGTGACAATTTACAAGATGTTGTATTAATTTTACACACAAACCACAATATGCATTTCTACACATGAATGGCAGTCTTGTACCAAGACTAGATGATAATATATTTTAAAACTTAGGACAGGATGGGATACTACAGGCATCGTGCGACGGTATTATTATTATTTTTCTTATTCGAAGCGGATACAATATGCTTTCATGTATAGTTTATCACGTGATTAAGTGTTGGTCGACATTGGAGATTTCATGCAGCGTATTCACGTTTAATTTGATTTTGCCATTACATTACATGTAGGAAGCACTGCATACCCTGTGCTTTCCGAGTGTCTGTGAAACAAGTACACAGGTGACTCGGTTAGGATTCGAACCCATGACCTCCTGCTTACTCGTGTAAGCGTCTTAACCTCTCAACCACCGTATGCTGTGCTTCACACATACGTCGATGGAAGGCCAAAATCAAATCAATTGTTAATCACCCGACGCAAGAATCCATCAATCTGTAATTCACTTTATTCATGAGATCGTCATCTTATGTCTTATTCCCTGAATACAAAAGGTTGTGTACCTGTACATGCTCATTATAGTAACCTGCCTAATTTTGTTTGCAGGGCTCGCTTTCAAATGTCATTGAATTTTAAGTAAAATAATTGAAATAGCTACATCCATTTATTTATTCCTTATGTCAGGAATGAACTTTTCTTTGGAACTATCAGATTATTGGGCCTTCTCGCTGGTGCATGCAGCATGTAAGCTACAGTACAGAGTGTGGCTGTGAGAATTACAGCCTAACTTTTGTGTCTATCATTAATAAGGCAAATTATAGCGGTTCTCGTAGCAAGTCAGGATTGTCGTGGACAGCGCCCCTGACGGCGGATCCAGTGTGAGAGTGTTATTACCCCCAGAGCGGTAAATGGACAGTATTTGCATATCTGGCTCCATTGACAAGCACTGTGTGTGCGTGCGGGTGTGTGAAGAGCTTCCACGTTATGAATAATTAATCATCAAAAGTGCAGGACCCAGCCAATGGGAGTGAGATATGCAAATAATGGCCTTTACCGAGCAGCGAAGATCGTCAATATTATGCGAATAGCGTTTTCCTTGGACCAAGGATACATTGTAACAGTTCGGACCAGCTTTGTGTCTGCTCTAGAAACAGACACTTACCTCTAGTTTTTAATTGTTATTTATTTATTTATTATTATTATTTTTAATTGACTTGACTAATAATCGTACTATAGTAGACAGAACAATGTTAAGGAGGACTTTGGTTACACTAGTACAGTAACTGTTCACTCAAACTGTCGAGGAAGTTAGCGAGAAGGCCCAATAATCTGATGGTTAGGGTTGGATACAAAGGGGGAATACTCGATTATTTTTAACAAAACTTTAAACAGACCATGATTTCATTTTTGTATGTCATATATATATATATATATATATATATATATATATATATATATATATATATATTTTCTTTGCTCGCTACCCGTTTATAATATTTCAGGTCAGTTTCTCCATATAAATCTACTTTGTGTACAACCACATAAAAGGCTTGTGTCCCGTTAATTGTGTGATCCCCGCTACTGCCGTTACCCGGGTTGTTTGCATCTAACCGGGGCTTGATCCCTGGCTACTCGGCAGATATGGTTTGGCCTCTGACCTGGCCCCATAGAGCAATAGATAATTGGCATAAGTGGACCGCCCACCAACATAGGGGCTGGTTAGCTCAGTTGGTAGAGCGCTCGTACGGTATTCAAGAGGTCGCGGGTTCGAGTTCGGCATCAGCTAATTTGTCTTTGCTCGCTACCCGTTTATTTGGGGGGGGGGCGGGGAAACAAGGTTTAAACCTTTTGCTTATGGGAGAAAAACTGCAAGCTTACCCCTCGAAAAGTTGGGGAAAAGGGTATGTACAAACCTTTTCCCTTGTGATTTAGAGGAAAATACACTGCATAGCCCTTGCGATTCAAGGCCCTTTTTGTTTTAATTACTTGGATTACGGATGTTGTTGGACGGGTAACGGAAAAAACACCACCACCGAGTGAGGGCGCTCTCCTAACAGAGCGCCCTTGAAGCCTGAAGGTCTGACGTCACACTTTGAGGCTCGTGAGTTACGCCAGATACAGGCCTCAAAGTTTTTGGGGAGATTAAACTTTGACCTTGGTTGGTAGCTAGCACGCGAGCCTTGAAGCATGACGTTGAGTTTTTGCATTCCAATGAAAACCACCCTCTGCTCTAGTGAAAAGTCAAGTTTTTTCAGAAATATTTGATGACATTATGATAAACAGCTCGGGGCCCGGGCATGAATTTCTCACAATTTAGTGGGGTGCATCCCGTGGCACCGATGATTCGTGGGCATGGGCCACTGATTGGCAACCGGACGTTTTTGGGTTTTTTTCACCACCGGGGTGCAGAAAGCAAGCTAGGCGCGACGCGCCGAGGTAAATGCAAGACGTGTACATGTACACTAGTAATAATTATGCGCTGCATGTCAAAATAACGTTAAAGTGGCTGCGCTGCACTGCAAGCGGTTTTTAATTCGTTTTTTAACCTTCGGGAAATGTAATTTTTGGACGGCAGTTTTTAATTTTTTCTTTTTTACAAAGTCTGAGATTTTGGGGCGGCGGGTCCTTCATCAAAATGGGAATAAAACTACAAGGCGTACCTTTTCTGATTTTTGGTGGCAATTATAAGGCTTGTATCCTTTATTTTCAAGAAAAAGTACTGTACAATCATAGGCTTACCCCTAGGGGAAACTGACATGGTGTACCCCTGAGGGATCCTGGAAAGCTTCTCCCTATTGTGATTTTGTAGGGAAAATATACTACTCAAAACAATTTAGGGAACACCGGATTTTTAACATCAAATAGGTTTGAAATGTTCCATGAACCGAGATTTTCATTTGCAACCCCCTCTCTCTTTCAGTAGTTATGTCATGAAATGTGTAATCACTACATGCATCCTTTATCATAATGTTTCATTGTGCAGTTGTTTCTCATCAATTCTGTGAAACATTGTATTTATCCGAAATAAATGATCTTGCTTTAACTGAGATTATTCCGGTGTTCCCTAAATTGTTTTGAGTAGTATATAATGCTTTGTAACTAACCTCTTGAGATTTTAGGGGATATATTTTGAATAAAATACAAAGCTGATGCCTTGTACTTGTAGTTTTATTGGGGAAAAACCGACTGTGATTTACATGGAAAAAACTATACTCCTCTTTGTTTGTTAGTTTTTTGTTTGTTTCAATGGGGAGAAGGTCCCGTTCCCAATGAGTGTGCCTGACCAATAATTGCGAGTTAGCTTCGGGCCTGTTTGGAAGGAAACTACAATGTTTACCCCTCTAATTTCTCCCAAAAAATGCAAATAAATTATTATACCCTTGTGAACTTTGGAAGTAAGCAATACAAAATACCCCAAACAAGTAAAAGGTGGTTAGTATTGTCTTTGCTTCCATGTTCCAGCCTCGGTATGGTCACCTAAATTTGTACGGAACCAAAATGGCTGCCCCAAAACGTCATCGTGACGTATTTCGTAGTTTTTAATGGCATTCAGGGATCACTCGGTGACGTACTCGGCGAACATGATGCCTCCAATGCGGTTACTGCCAAACGTCTCCGTAGAGTCAATGTTATCATTATCCGTCTGCATCACGGCTGAATTAGACTCACAATCCTATCAAACAAACTGTATAATTATAGGCCTAAAAATAATATGTGCCCTAGGGTTGGGATCCGGCGTATCACGATGTGTAGGGCTAGGGATTCACGGAATCAGCAATAGTTGTACATAAATGTACAGTATGTAACACTAACATACATTTATGTCAAAGTTGGACTTTTATAGTAGGAGATATAAAGTTTATTAAAGCGCCCTCTGTTGGTTGATTTCAGCCATGTTTTGCAGTGTGTTCAGATAAATTTTCCTGTAAAAGAAGTTATTTTATCCACTTTAATCATCGTGTTTTGTTTGGAGAAATCACATAAGCCCTTCCAGAACATTGGGGTGCCATGGCCGAGCGGTCTAGCGCATTGGACTTGGGTTCTGATGGCTGAGTCGCCAGAATGTGGATTCGAATCCTCACCGCGACCGTGGTGCTTGTCCTTGAGCAAGGCACTTTACCGTAATTGCTTCTCTTCACCCAGGAGTATAAATGGGTACCTGGCAATAGCTAAGGAAGTAACCTGCGATGGACTGGCATCCCATCCAGGGGGAATGGAAATATTCTCAGTCGTTTCATGCCAACGAAACCGGTGATAAACACCGGCCTGATGAGCCAATATGGCTCGGGACAGACTTTACTTACTTTACTTCCAGAACATTATTAATGGTTTTTAGGTTAAAATTATGTATGGATTTGTTTTAAAGTAATGAATACATGTGATAAATGATACATGTGAGTTTAGGTAAATCGTCTGTGTTTATTAATTGACATTTTCATGGGTATAAGATAATTGTTTGCTTAGAGTAAGAAACCTCTGAGTCATTTTTGTGATATTCTTAGGTTCAAAGAAGCTTAGGAGAATTGCCAAGTTTGCATATTTTATTTAGATTTGTGCTGATTCATTGTTGTCTATTGCAAATTTAGACAAACATTCATATGAGTTTATAACTTAAGGGATAATCTTTTATGGACTATACACATTGAAGTGTGTGTTTTGAGCTCTCGGTTACTCTCAGGTGAACTGGAGATTAACTGTGGTGTATGCCCTACTTGATGACTCGAGAAATTGAACTGATTATTGAGGACTCTTCGAGAGAACTTAAATCTTAAGGAGAACATCTGTCATTGTGTCTGTGGAGCGACATTTTCTTCGGTGGAGGTGTTTAGCATCATCAGTTTCGTCAGGAGCGGGACTGGAACCTGCGACTTCAAGGGAGGAACACCAATTACCGGTAGCCCCTAGTGTTTTGACAGAATGCACTTTAAACATAAAAGATATCTCTTAACATTTTAAGGCCTGATACGATCGTATCCTTAAAAAAACCAAAAACATTCTTGTTTGAAGTGTTGTAATAAATAAGAAGACATTGTTGTGATTAAACACAGAATTTTGTGACTTTGGTGATTTATTTAATGCTGTAACTCTTATTACGTAGGTTCACGGCTTACATACATCTTTGTTATTCTTTATCCTGCTTGGTTACAAAACATTAATGCATATAGGCGGCAAAAAATTAATAAAATTAATAAATTTCTAAACTAAACAACAAAACAACAATCAAAGAAAAGAGATTTCAAAAGAAAGTCCCAATCAAACAAAAAACAACAACAATCAAAGAACAAATCTTGAAAAGAGCAAAACAAAAAATCAAAAGATAAATTGGGCCGAATATCTAACACGATCGAAAGTAAAGACAAATTGGGCCGAATGTCTAACACGATCGAAATAAAGACAAATTGGGCCAGATGTCTAACACGATCGAAATAAAGACAAATTGGGCTGAAAGTCTAGTAACACAATCGAACTGAAGACAAATTGGGCCGAATGTCTAACACGATCGAAATCAAGACAAATTGGGCTGAAAGTCTAGTAGGCCTAACACAATCGAACTAAAGACAAATCCCAACAACTAAGGTGAAAACTTGAACAAACTAATACAAAATATTGAGGGCTGTTCTCAAAAGCTAAAGACTGAGCCATATGTTAATAGGACGGAAGTGAGAACTATTAAACCGTCGCATTTTCTCATAGTGACGAATCGGGAAAAAAGTGCGTTACGAGTAAATCATGCTTTAAGTCGGACACATTTTCGCTGTTAGTTTTTTGCTTTATTTTTCAAAAAACACATTTCGTTTTAAGTAAGACTAATTGCGGTGACACCATGTGAAATTCTCAATTGAGTAGTAATTAGTTCTGAAAAGAACTGGAGGTACAACTCGACGTTTCGATCAGTGTGCTCTGATCGTCCTCAGGAGCACACTGATCGAAACGTCGAGTTGTACCTCCAGTTCTTTTCAGAACTAATTACTACTCAATTGAGAATTTTACATGGTGTCACCGCAATTACTCTTACTTATCCTCCTCACCATGCAAAGCTACAAGTTTTACATTTCGTTTTATCATCCAAGTGTTAATAAGTATCTGAAAAAGCAAATGAAATCCTAAATGTTCTGCTCTTACAGAGGAACAAATTAAACTCACTCAAACAAACAATCCAATGATAGAAAAAGATCAACTGTTTGGTAAATCAAAATATGTTTCATCTGAACCCTATTAAATCGTAACTGATGATTGCCCGCATTTGAGGCATGAAAGCATGCTATACTGAAAAAATATCCTGTCTCTTAACCAACTCCACCTTTTTGACCAATTTTGGTAAATTTATGATACCTTAAACTAATGAAATGAAAGCATACTAAGCATGCTATTGCTACCTAAGCATCTGAAAAACATCCTGTCTCTTAACCAACTCCACCTTCAAGGTTTTGATCAATTGGTCAATTATTCCTACACTCATTTTTTGTCACAACGACAATAGGCCTATATACCGGAATAATCAGAAATCCGGTTTCTGCTCTCTGCGCACGTCGCCTCAGACCCGCGCGTCGGCATTTTTAATTTTATTTATTTATTTATTTTTGGCTATGAAAATGATGTCTAATTGCAGTAAAAATTGCTGGATTGATTGGAATTCTGCCGTACTGTGTTTTTAAACGACTGTTTTCATAGAGGGGTATGAACGTTTGCCCGATTTGTGAGGCAAAAAATAAAAGATTACCAAAAAGATTACCAACAAGATTACCAAAAGATTACCAAAAAGATTACCAAAAAGATTACCAAAAGGATTACCAAAAGGATTACCAAAAAGATTACCAAAAAGATTACCCCCCAAAATTGGTGCGTCATCGCACCAATTTTGAAGCCTAATGCATTGATCTCTATTATACTGACAGTATAACAGAGGTCAGTGACTATAGAGACCGAGTCAACATTGACCAGCCCTGCAAAACCACGCAGTCAATAATGGAGGTAGTGGTCCTATATATAGCACAATCAATTGGTGTAGTCACTGACCTGGAAAGTGTCCGTGAACTACCCTCTCTCTCTGTATTCACTGCGACCTATGTCTTTTTATTAAGTTGGCTGACAGCCTGACACTCTAAACGTCACACCAAGTAGGCCTAATTTTCATGTACATGTACATCTATTTACGTGTACATATCGTGATAATTATGTACAAAAGTTTACGGCTATAAGGCCTACCCTAGAGTCCATTTTCTTAAATCATTTCAGGGATTGCGAGTCGATAAATTCAGCCGAGATGCAGACGAATGATGATGGTACCATGGACTATACAGAGGCGTTTGGGTGTAACCGCATTGGAGGCATCATGTTCGCCGAGTACGTCACCGAACGATCCCTGAATGCCATTAAAAACTACAAAATACGTCATGATGACGTGTGGATTTGTGCAAACCCTAAGGCAGGTACGTGCGCCCGCAAGGTATTAGCCAGCAATGTGTCCTGGTGTCTTTTGGACGCCTTGTTTGCTGTTGGGACGCCCTGTAAAAATGTTGGACGCCCTAGTGTTTAATTGTCCATATGCACACATGTTCACCACACGAGAAATAACCGGCTGTGAAAATTGTTGACCGTTGATCATTGGAATGCAATACAAAGGTAACTTCGCTGCCAATTCAGAAAATTAGCCTCAAAAACGTTCGCGGCTAACTCAACTTCGAAGTTATTTATGATCGATTTCACGAAACCTATACGCATTGCGTACGTTACGCAGTGTCAAACCATTGCGTAAGTCGGTAAATTATGTCGTAAAAATGGCTCGAACCTTTGCCGCGAAATGTTCTTTTGCTATATTATTGAACAACACGTTGGTAGTACGATCAATTAATATAAGTTCACGCCCTCTAACGCGTTACTTGCGTGGGTGAACAAAGTGAATATTTCAGCCTATTTTTGAACATTCTGGGTAATTTCCTCTGGTGTTTTAAAAGAATATTATGACTCGTATTATGACTCTTATCGTGTACGTACACGATAACTATCGTGTACGTACACGACAACTATGTCCTGTATGAATGAAGGGATATGAGAGACCAGAGGATTGAGGTAGCTATCAACAAACTCAGCGATACGTTCTGTTGGGCTACCATTACCCGACACAATGGGACGACCCCAGGTTACCTGCCTTGTGTATTTTGGGCAGTAGATAGAAACGGGCCGTACGAGGATCCTGTGGGAGGAGAATAAGGGTATCCTTGTTAATCCCGTTGGAGTTAATATGAATTCTGACGTGGGTGTCAGAAATTTCCTTTAAGAAGGAGTGGGTAGGGTCAGTATCACATTCTATATAGTGATCAATGTTACTAAGTTGTCTAATGGCCTCGGCTATGTAGTCATCTCTGTTCATGACCACAACAGCAGACTCTTTGTCAGCCCGTTTGATGACTAGGTTGGTGGCTTGGCGGAGTTCACCGATGACGTCCCGTTCAGCACAGGAAAGGTTGCTGGCACATCTAGTAGGAGGTTAGACCCCTTAAGAGCAGTTTAACCTGGGAATCACTGAGTACAATATCGGACAAATTAATATATGTATTCAGAATAAAAATGGCACACTTTAAAGAGATGTTAGAAATAACTTCAAAGAAAACCAACACAGTTTGATGTGATGATCTGAGAAGATTCTCCACTATCATTGCAAAGTAGGAAGTTCATCAATAGCCCGCAATGCAGTCCATGACCTCTAAAATTAAATAATAAAACATTATTTAAAAATGTTTTACTCTGTTCATGATTCTGTCATAATCTTTGTTACAACAGGGAACCATTGGGTAAGAGAAATTGTCAACCTAGTGGCATCGGGGAGAGAATAGATCGGAGTAGGCAGGCACAGCCTATAGCATCCGACAGATACCTGGACCAGGAACCACAGTATGAACAGGCGAGGCGGTGGCAGTCACCCCGTGTGCTTATGTCGCACTTATACGAACATTTACTTCCAACCCAGCTTCGCCAAGGAGAAGGCAAAGTATGTATTCCGTGGGTTTATAATATTCAAATTACTACACAAAATATACGGGCAAGGACTTGGGATTACAGAGAAGGTATTCAGCTTGGGCTAGATTGTACATTGCCGAAGGCATGTGGTATCAGCGCGTGCCGCATGTGTTTATCAGCATGTTTTATTCTCCGAACAGAATCATCTACGTAAAAAAATCCGAGTAAATTTAGGCGCTGAGTATATGGCCTATCCGCTCCGTGCAATCGTAGCCCAACAGCGGTGCAAATGTACCTATTCATTCTATAGAGTCCAGTGTTCGTGGAGTTATGAAACGGATTGTATAAACCATTTCCTTCACGGTCCACGGTCCACGGTCGTCCCCCCCCCCCCATCCCCATCCCCTATCCCCCAAATGACAAAACAATGGGTACGCCAAGCAATGAGCACGTATCACTTCGTATCAATAATAATTTACTGAGGTCAAAATCGGTTGGAAACAGCGGCGAAAGTACAAACATTGCGCTACCGTTTTTGCAAATTATAGCCAGAATATTACGAACCGAGCATTCCGTGCACAGTGTATATACCTATAGTACGCTCGAGTTCTGGTTTATACTGTTATGGGTGCACCCCACTAAATAAACTCCCATGGTAAACAGTGGTAAATACAAAATATTCAAAATCATTTTTTTAAATAGTTTGAAAACCAAAAGAAAAAAACATTGATCGATATAATTATAACCTATTATTTTCTTCTCAATTTATTGTGGATAGTCCAGGTTTCCATCGAGTTATTCTCATCCCAATGGAAACCACCCTCTATACACCTAGTGAAAACTCCCACACTGAAAAGCAGCCATTTTGGAAAAAGGACCACTTTTTCAGGGCCTAATGTATCCAAATGTTGGAAGTCAAGGACCCCCAGGTTATGATATTGGACCATTTCTACACAATCCATCAAATGCATATGGGAATAATTTGAGGACATACACATTATGATAAACAGTGAATGTAAACGGAGTTAGCGCCCGCTAACCACCCATATGCTTAATGCCCCGACAAGCTGCTGCTTCCATGAAGGGTGCCCTCAACAGGCCATTAACGCTTGTTAATATTGAGGGATGAGAAACTCTATGCTAAAACTTTGAACTCAAAATGTCTGTGTTTTTCTGTTCTTTTTCTCGTCACAAGATTATCTTCCTAATTAGAAACCCAAAGGACAGCGCCGTCTCCTTTTATCACTTCCTGAAGCCAAGAAATTATCCTAATTATCCTACATGGGACAAATTCGTCGAGCTCTATGGCACTGAGAAAAGTGAGTTTGGATCAAATCGTTTTTCAGTTTTCTTCCAAAGATCTTCCGGGTTTGTCTTAAGTAATTTTGATCTTATATACATGAAGCAATGAAGTTATGGTGGAAATTTTGAAACTAATTTTTTATTATATAAATTAAATGCACTAAGTATGCCTGAATTAATCCCCAAAATTATTTTAGAAAAATACTGTACTTTATCAATGTTGGGCTAAAGCTAAGTATGGCGAACTACGACACCAATTATCGTACATACATGTACAGGAACTATAACTGACTGTTAATATTGAATTAGTGAGGTCGTAGGCTTACACAAAATGTGTCCCGGCCTACACAGAGTTGTGGTATAGAGAAAGGTTGTGGGGACATTTCCCCATTCGTCTGTCCCAACAGGTCCTCATGAAATCTATCGGAACAAGTATGATGGCATCATTTGAAAATAATTTGCCTCTTGATGCTCTGTACTTTCTTTTACAGTGAGGTGGGGCTCGTGGTACACCCACACCCTCAGTTTCTGGAACAAAATGAAGGATTACAACAATCTTTTTCTCCTGAAGTACGAGGATATCAAATATGTAGGTATATTAATAAAAGCATGTCTGGCCTATGGTATCATTGTTTTGTTTTTATGTGCTTTGAATTTATCTTTTTGGGTAATGGTTTTATTGGAGCACTCTCCCTCACGCGGGCGAGGCCTGTGCCATTAGGTTCTCTTGTCCCATTAGGTTATCCTGTCCCACTAAAGAATTAGTTAAGAATTAACCCCCAGGCCCATTTGCTTTACACATAACCTGAATCATCCAAAATCCTTCAGTAGTAAAGCAAGCACATGACATGTATGCACACATTCATTATTAGCCAGAACTCGCACCATTCATTATTAGCCAGAACTCGGTGAAGAATAAATTTAAACGTTTAAACGAACGGAAGGCTGCTGGACCTGATGGGATTACGCCAAAGTTACTGAAGACATGCGCCGAACAGCTCGCTGAAGTTTATACGAATATTTATAATTGGTCGTTGAGCTTGTGTGAAGTGCCTACATCATTCAAGGAATCGATTGTAGTCCCGATCCCAAAGAAGGGTAACATATCCTGTTTAAATGATTACCGACCTGTTGCTCTCACACCGGTACCAATGAAAACGTTTGAGGGATTCATTTTAACCTTTTTGAAATCTCTTTTACCCGCTGATTTTGACCCTTTTCAATTTGCATATCGTGCAAACCGATCAGTGGAGGATGCTATTTCGATTTGGTTACATGAAACTTTAGCTCATTTGGAAAATAAAGGCTCCTATGCTCGTGTATTGTTTATCGATTACAGCTCGGCTTTTAATACCATTATTCCTTCTAAGTTACATTTTAAATTATTGGAGAACCTCAAATTTCCCGTTGCTATTTGTGATTGGATTTTGGATTTTCTTCTATGTCGTAAACAAATCGTTAGAGTTGGGAGTAATTATTCAGATGCTGTTGTTTTAAACACTGGTACCCCACAAGGATGTGTATTATCGCCGCTTTTGTATTCTCTTTTTACTTACGATTGTGAAGCCCGTGACCAGAACTCCCGAATTATTAAATTTGCGGATGATACGACGGTCACTGGTTTGATACTCAATCAGTAGCGGAACAAGTTACCGCCGGGCCGGGGGGCAGAGCGCACGGTCGCCCCCCCCCCCCCCAAGGCATCATTCCCTAACCACACGTGATTTCCGAGAGACCCGTCATGATTACACTTCATGTTTTCAGGGGAGCTCAAAATAAAGAAAGGGCCCGGTTGATTTGTGTAAGTTCCAGCTCGGGCCCGGTCCCCCAACCACCCCCACCCCCACCCCCCTCCACCAGAATGTTAAAAAAAAAAAAATCTTTGGGGTGGGGGGTCCGGGTCCCCCCTCCGGGCCGGGGTACGGCTGCCCCCCCAGCCCCCCCCCTGACGGTCCGCCACTGGTCCGCCCCCCCCCCTCCGGGCCGGGGGACGGCTGCCCCCAGCCCCCCCTGACGGTCCGCCACTGTACTCAATGATGATGAAAGTGGCTACCGGAACGAAGTTGATCTCGTGGTGAGATGGTGCGATGACAACAACTTGATATTGAATGTGTGCAAAACGAAAGAATTAATTGTGGACTTTAGACGTAACAAAAACTTAAAAGACCCACTTATTATTAATGGATCTGTTGTAGAGCAGGTAAATACTTTTAAGTTGCTAGGCACTTTTGTAATGAATAACTTATCATGGAAGGTGAATACGGAGGAGATACTAAAAAAAGCTCGTCAGAGACTGTATTTTCTGCGTTCACTTAAATCGTATGGCGTAAGGATAGATATTTTGATTAATTTTTATCGTGCCATAATCGAGAGTATATTAACTACACATATTTTAGTCTGGTTTGGTCGCATAAGTAAAAATGAGCTTAGGAAATTAGAATCAGTTATTAGAAATGCTGAACGTATTATTGGTACTGGCCTGCCATCTCTCTTTTCCCTTTATCAAGAACGTACTTTAAAACGAGTTAGAAATATTATAGGAGATAATTCCCACCCAGCTGTTGACTATTTCAAATTTCTCCCCTCGGGGAAAAGATTTCAAAATTTTAGGGGCTCTAAGAGATTTATTGATAGTTTTTATCCTTCTGCCGTAAAGGTTTTTAATGTGCACCATTCCCGTTGAATGTTATATTTTATATTTGCAATTAATTGAATCTTATTGCCTTATATGTATATTTGTATAGTTTTATTTGTATACTTTGTACACGATATTTATTTTTGTAAAATTTTAGAGCTCTTGTGTTCGCTCGATTTCCATTGTATATTTTTTATCATTGGCTGAATAAATAAATATCTATCTATCTATCTATGTGTTTCTAATCTGTGATACGTGTACATGGCCAGGGACCCTCCCTGCATGCATGGAACAATAAGCAGTGTCCACTGACACAAGCACTGACCTTGCAATCACTACAACAAACAGGGATGCACATGTACCACTTTAAGGCAAGTATGCCTAATAACCTCAATCCTCCAAAATCCTTCACTTTGTGGAGTGTCGTGGCCGAGCGGTCTAGCTTACCGGACTCAAGTTCTGGTGTTAGCAGCAGAATGTGGGTTCGAATCCCGGCCGTGACACTTGTGTCCTTGAGCAAGACACTTAACCACAATTGCTTCTCTCCACCCAGGGGTTAAATGGGTACCTGTGAGGGCAGAGTTGGTTGATTGCGCTGTAATGGCAGCAATTGAGCTGTATACTCCGCAGGGAGCTGAGATGGTTTCAGGAATGATTTATGAGCCTTATGAGCAGGGGTAATAATATAATGCGCCTTGAGCACCACTCAGTTGGTGGATACGTGCGCTATATAAGTCCACACATTATTATTATTACTTTGTTGGCAAAGAGGATTTTAGAGGATCCAAAACCAATTGTATTTGCTGTTTATAGAATCTCCAGATAAATAGGTGCGCACAGTCCCTGATGGTTATTTATGTGCCTGGTAACATCAACGGCAACTGACTTTCCCACCCATTTTCTATATTCATTTCCCCCAAAGGACACACGGGCTGCCGTGTTGAAGATTGCGGAGTTTCTTGACTACAATCTTGGTACCGACGCCTTGGACCGAGTCATTGAGAACGCCAACTTTAACTCAATGAAAAAGATATTCTATGTCAACGGAGAGGGTACCTTTGGCAGACAGGCAATGGACAATAAAATTGGAATTCCTCATGTCTTAAGAAAGGGTAAGCTAACAACAGAATGGCGTGCCATCAACGCTGATTATAAACAGCAATGAAGTATGAACAATGAAGAATACCCCGCTAATGGCAATAAAAAGACGATCCCAAATTGTAAACTCTAAAGCGGTGAAATGCACACTCTTTACTCTGTCAAGGGCACTATGTGGCGCCATTTTTAAAGAAAGAAAGTCCGCATGCGTTACAGTAGTTTTACAATTATATCCAGCGAAACCTCATCCCTGGTAAATGATAACGCTTGGAAGTAAATTGAGTCGGTTGCTACTGACGTGAAGGGCGCCCGCAACCGGTCTATTCATGAGATCCGCAGTTCGGCCGACGCGACTGCGGCTGGTCTCGCTACCAGCAACTATGATTAACGTGATCCATATCATTGTTATCACACAGAGTGTAGTTTACGATATACACAACTTAAACCATGAAATTGTACGCAATATTTCATTTTCATTATTTATCAACCATAGAAAAGTGTGCAATCTTCAATATTTTATAAACCATGAAAATACACGCCAGTAGTTTTTCATGGTTTATAAACCCTAAAGTTGTCGCAAAATGTTATTTTTATTGGTATGTAAACCATAAAAACAGCCATGAACACAAATCTATGGTTTACATATAAATGAGCCAAACCATGGTAAAACTATGCTTAAAATGGGCTCAATAATTATTTGACAAACGGCGCCCCACAAGTCATGAAGGCACCACATACAGAATTCAGTTTGAATCGGTTCATTCTGCCATGGCCATACGCTTGTACGTATGCAGACAAGATGTTCACTTGACTCATGAATATTTATATATTCCTTATTAACATTATTGTTGCATTCTCACTATTGTGGGTCAACAAACTAATAAGGCCAGACACAAACTTTGTTGCGACAATATCAAATCGGGTTTATTAAATTCTCTGTATTCAACAACAATAAAAGGCACTAATATTAATAACATGTATGAAAAGAGTGGTAGCGTAGTACATAGTTCAGGTACATGTCAAAAGTTAACTTAAGACTTGTCTTGTAATTAACAAGTCATATACGAGTTTCGAATTGTGTGTACGAGTACCAACTATATTAAAGGGATCGGATACAGCCAGTAGGACCATCATTCGTTCATGCGGCTTGTCAACTCGGTATACGGCACGGGCACTGCTACACCAAGAGACGGACGGCTGGTCAGTCTCGACGACGGGGATCACCAGGGCTTGACTACACGGGGTGTGTGGACAGGACCCGAGTGTGTATCAGACCGCACTAGCTAGGCGAACCAATGGTCAATCGACGCACTGCACCGTTGGTTCAACGAACGAGGCACTTGACTGTCATAGTTCGGTATATCGCACTGTCATGGATCGGATCGAATCGCACAGATATCATTCGGAACTGCACTTCCCTGAGATCAGGAAATCTCTGGGTTTATATAGAAATCTGGGGCCTAGGAATGAATAAAACATTAGCCTAGTTTAGCGTCTTAGCCAATGAGAAGCTTGCTTTCCGCGTCTAAGGGTAGAAACGTGTGCAAAATCCAAGGGCGCAACCACGTGTTGAAAGTTGGGTGGGTCCCAAGCAGCCATTGTGATGTCATGAATGACATTACTAGGATCATGTATACATAAAATACCAAAATGTTCCAGAAGTTGGGGAGGTCCACATAAAAGTAGGGGGGGGGTCGTGACCCCCGACCCCCCCAGTGGTTGCGCCCTTGGCAAAATCAGGTTATACAACAGGTCCTTGTTCCATATAAGGAAAAGTATTTGACGAAAGTAAAGTGAGTGACAACTTAGAAAGGAGGGCGTGTTCTAGGGGTAATGCTTACTGGGGATGCTAAGCTATTGCATGGGAGCAAGGCACACGGACCAAGGCCTATGAGGAAGCGGGTCAGTCACGGTGACTATTTGGCCGTGCTACACCCACGAACCGTGTTCGGTGTGTAGGGTGGACTCCGAGGAAAGTATGCGAAAAATAGACCAAAGGACGGCTCCAAGCCACGTGGCGGGAGGGTGTGGCACGCACATAAGGCCCTCGCTGGTGTTGCATTATGCATTGCGTTGGCGCTGGATATGCATGAGCAAAAGTAGTGTCCTTGTAAGGATTGCATATTCATGGCAGACAATAGAGGGTCCAGGGAAACAAACCCTGGGACTTACAGTACAAGAAATTGCATCGTAAGCAAAACTTTTAATAGTGAAAGGAGTGAATAGAGGGCGCTAATATCTATCAAAATCAAAGGGTAACATTACTTATTTAAATTCGATGATTATTAAAATATTATGCACATACATGCATCTCCGAAGATTGTCACTATACACACAATATTTCCTTCACACGCTACTGTAAGTGCGCGTCGTGAGCGTGTGTTCTGATTGGCTTCCAGTGTGTGTCTATGGCATGGCAGCGCCCAACAAGGATTGGCGCCCTCTGCCAATTAGTATTGTTTAGGTTATAAGACGTTCAACTCATTTTATTGGGCTTCACACAGAAAAAAAGCAATTTGATTTAAGAAAATATTTGTTTCAGTATTAGCATATAATTATTTGTCAGGAAAGAATGTTGTATCGATCTACCACTTTTTAAGGGTTTTTTGGAATTTTTTGCCAACCACCAACCAGTTAAAACATTGATTCTATTGATTTTTGGTGGTACAGAAAGCAAAAACTATCTTTAAATTGCACTTTTATGATGGTTTTCAGACTTTATTTCCCTTCTAAAAAATCCCCCCTTCAGAAAATAGACAAATCTATTATATTTGCCACTGCGCATGTACAATGACCGTGTTAGCCACTAATGGGGGAGTTGACAAGATCAGACCATCAGACTGACATGACTGAGAAAGTTATCGTATATCAAAAATGCCTAATTTTTCATGAGGTAAGATTACATCATTAGGAGTAGAATGTCGTATCCGACCGCTACTTTTTCTCATTCAATATAACCAATATCGTCCATGTACGTAATTCGCCGCACTCGTGAAATGACGCACTTACCTTTGGCTTAGCATTTCTCGGAAAACTTACAAAACTATGGCGTATTAATGATTGCATAAACTTATCTAAGTCATACTTGTTACAAAAATAAAAATCACAGTGAAATTGTATGATTTACTGGAAAGTTAGTGCTTGTGAAAGTGGAAAAAGTTGTTTAACCACTGATTTTACTAGATACAAATAGTAAGGGATTTACATGACCTCAATTTTTTTTCACGAACATTTGTGATTTTATTGTACTATGCCGTCAACGAGCTATTGTCTGTGGAAACCAAAAGATATGGATGCTTTGCATTTGCAATGATTTTTTAAAGAAATACTGATCCTCAAAATGGACACATTCCTTATAGAAGAAGCGAACGAAGACTACTTAATTCGTTGGTGTTTATTTCGTCGGCACTTGGAAAATTATTGAGAAAATGAAACATTAATATCATGGTTATGAAAAAGAAATCTTTTATTTGACAAAATGTTAACATAATTTTTACACATTTCAAAGTTTTAATGTACTTTTTGCAAAAATTTTAACCACCTTCCATTTTATTGGTCATTCAAGAATATTGATTAAATGTTTTGAGAGCTTCTCCAAATTATACCATTTTATTTTTAAAATCAAGAACAATATTTTTATTTTCAAGATTAAAAACAATTTTACAACCATCTGGAATAAGATGAAATATGATTCAACTGTTTTTCTTCTTGGGTACATTTTCTGTGCCCCTATCAACTTTAACAGTTTGGGGGTGAGTCATTATACCAACATCAATTTTTTGACGACCACAATTCTGTGCGTCTCAAAAAACGGCGCTCAAGACGTCCACACATATGGTCATGCATTGAAATTCAGCATTTTACAAGAGAATCCTTCACTGAAACAAACTGAAACACCGAACTGCTAATTTCATTTGTAAGTTACTGTCCAGTTGATTATATAACCTTAGGTGCATCATTTAGGGTAAATTGAGGATAATGTAATCTTACCTACCCAGTATAGTAAGGTGAATTTTAAAGATAGTTTACGCTTTCTGTACCCCCAAAAATCGATAGAATCATTTTTAACTGGTTAGTGGTTGCAAAAAAAAATCAAAAAAATGTCCTTAAAAAGTGGCGGTCGGATACGACATTCTTTCCTCCCACCGCACCTGGTCTAAGTAATATACACGTAGGCTACCGTACATGATGTAGTCGTTATGAACGCAGACAGCATCCCTATAGTCAAAACGCAGACGGTCTGGTCTTGCCTGGCCGGATGGAGAACATCACGCAAGCTCGTGACGTCATTCAACCCAAAAATGAAAAGCAAAATGGCGGCTGAACCGCTCGAAATATTTCCTATAAAATGGTATTTGTTGTGATATATCTTACCTTAAATCCTGACAGAAGATACACTTTAATAGATTATGGTATGGTAAGCTTCTTTATTGAAAATGTATGGTCATATTTACGAGTTCAAATGAGAAATTGGTGGCCAAATACATGTAGGCTACCGGGACATCTCTGTATGTATACGGCATGCCAACCAAGCTCGTCCCCAGGTTCAACCTCGTTCTCACAACTAGACCCTCATGGGAAAAGTGCTTTGAAATCTGCAACGCTGATTGAATATTTATTTCGAGGAAACATTTCGAGGAAACATATTTTTTTCAGAATATAAAATAATTTGTTTAACATATCAAATGTTTCTAAAACATTAAAGATTGATTGTACCGATATTATGATATTTGGGTATTGAAAGTTTCCAATTCCAGACGACAGAGCTGCGTACGAGGCTGCGCAAAAGCCCTGGGGACCAAAATATAACTCTACGGCAAATGATGACACTCGACGCAGTCAGCAAAGTTGGTTCAACTTTGCCGATAGTGTTTGCGTGGGTCTGAACGGCGCTGTCTGCGTTCATTGCGACTAAATGGAAACCAAGCTCAGCCTACGACGAACGAGAACATTTAGGAACTAAAAGCGAACTGCAAATCTGAAGGTTTTTTGAAAGAAATCTACACTGAATGTTTTGATAATTTTAAGTGCGAATGACATCTTTGGAACAGTCAAGCTTAGGGCCTACTCGGAAGAAACCTTTTCATAACAGATTCATGTTAACATAACTATAATTACACGGAGGCACTCATTCTGATACGGTATTCTTATGGTGTCCTTGACTCGGGAAAAGTGGCTAAATAAACGGCTTAATTGCATGACGATTATGTGTCAACATAAAACAAATCAGAATTGTTGTTCGGTACCAAAAACATAATTTATGTAGTACAATTTAATTCAAATATTCCGTTTTGGTGTGATATTTATCTATCCTCCGTTTGTTTTTCTTTTTCTAACTCTAGGTATTGTGGGTGATTGGAAGAACCATTTTACTGTCGCTCAAAGTGAGACGTTTGACAACATTTACAAAGAGAAAATGGCGGGTTCATATCTTCGTATACAGTTTGAGTAACCAGTAACTGTAACAGACCCCCTCCCAAGTTTTTAGGAGGATGTTCTGTGTTTTGTTTTTCCTTCGGATATTCATTCTAACATGGAATTTTGATGTTATCAAAACGTTAACTTCATGTACATGTATTAAGTTGGTTATATTTTTGTATAATGACAGCTTTTGGCTGCAATTGGACATCGTTTCATAGCGACAAAAAAAGAAAAAAAAGAAAAGAAAAGAAAACTAAAAAATGCGGAAGCGTGGGTCTGAGGCGACGCGCGCAGAGACCATAAACCTGAGCCTTTATCGTGGCCTATAACATAAAAAATAAAAAAATAAATAAAAATACTAGATGTCTCCTGTCCAGTCTCCGCCCCTTATTTGATATTTATCAAAAATCCAGACAATTCAGATTCGCGCCTACGCAAAAAAAATAAAAATTAAAAAAAGGTTTTTCATCGCAAACTGTCACAACACTCAGTCCCCCGCGGAATTCATCACTTGCTCCGAAAAGCTCATCTGGCCTTCCTGTCCCGTGTCATCAAAAATTTACAAGAATCGTTAAGTTATCAATAAGAAACGCAAACGATCGATATTTTGTTGACGGTAAAATGTGAGATATATACGAGGGCAGGCAATCAATGTAAATGGGTTGTCCAGTGTGCCGAACCGTCGGGACCAATACTCCAACACCTGCCACGCGAGGGTGATGATGTCTGGCTTGAACACAGAGAGTGGGAGGAGGGGTGTGTGTATAAAATCACATTTATTAATCTTGCAAGCTAGGATATCACACGTCGTGGTCTCTTGGCTGTAGTGGTCTTCGCCCCGGCTGTAAATTAAGCCTACATATCCCACACACCTTCAAGTTGGAGACCGGGCATTCTCAATTGCTGGACCCAGATCCTGGAATAATGCCTATTTACCATATAATATCTGGAGCATCAATTCACCCGATCAATTTAAATGTTAACCAAAAACACATCTGTTTTCATCTACATATTAATTCACTTTTTCATAGTTACATTTTAATGTATTTCTGGAGTCGTCCTATAAAGCGCATTGTATACCTCTTGGAAAAATGCGATATATAAATCTTATTATTATTATTATTATTAATATTATATTCCGGATGGCGCTCCATCTGTTTGACTTCCGACTCAAGTCATGTTACATTTAATAATGTATCCGGTGTAACAAATCTTGGCAAACTGAAATACGCGTGCATTAGGCCTAGGCCTAGGCCTATATTATGTGAAATAGACGGTCTCAACCTCTCCACCCTCATGTCACAAGTGACCTTTAACTGTGTAAATAGATAACAAAAGTTTCAATAAACATTATCTTTTTCTAACCATGACTCGGGGTGTGTTTATTTTACTTACTTTTATTTTGATTGGCCTGAAGTATTTTTTTAAACAAATATAAATATATACAAACTTCAATTTCCTAACCGTAGGTTTATTGCTGATTTATTTACTGTGCATTTTAGTTGTAAATCTTTGGTAGACTTTATCAGGTATTTAGTAGAAAATAATTGCAGAGAAATAGGAATATTTATATTGAAATTAACTCATTTAATAGAGCTCAAACACTTAGAAGTTTAGAGAATGGTATTAACAATGTTTTAATATAATCTTTGGAAGTTGGGTATTCCGCTATTTGTAGAATTTGCGTGTTTAAGTGAATTAATTGAGGATTAAATAATTGTATATAAATCATAGAAGAAGTTTGATAGAGGTCTTTATTTATTGTGTTCAGTCGACTAAGTATGTTCACATCTTATATTGGATCAGGGAGAGGAGCCACCCATAGTGGCTATACGCGACACCTAATGAGCGCCCCTGGACCTGCCCGCGACTATTAGTACACACTGTTAGTACGGCATCCGCCATCAACCACCTCATCATCTGCCTACATGTATTACAGAAGATCCAAGCTTGGTCAACGATTCTTAGTTAAATAACCAGTTTTGTTCACACCTTTCCACAACACCGATCACCAGTATCTTCTCTCGGGAAATAAATACTGCATACGGTGAGATTATTGACTGGCTACACTCGCCCCCAGGTGGCCGGTGGATATTCACTGCTGAGCTCCGAACCCTCAAGTAGCGTTAACGGAACATTAAGCTTATAAGTATTGTACTGTACCTCGGTTACGACGGGGAAATGTTTCCATACAAAGCTTCAGATCAAACCCTACTTAATATTAATTCCTTTTGACGATTGCTTAAAGATGTACATTTCGTGTAAATCCCGTGATTTCTGGAATGTTTTGGTTTAATTCTGTACACATCCCTTTTCCTTGTAGAATGATAAACTAAATTACTTTCAAATGTCACTTCAAATAAATAACGGTAAGTAAGCAAAGATAATGAGAAGCTAAATGTAAGAATTAGGATTGGTAATTTAAAAAAGCCAAATGGTCGAATGTTATGTGTTGAGGTGGTGATGTTAATATCTTTCCTAAAAAATATTTTATCTGACATGCTGTTATTTTTAAGAAAAATTTTAAAAATTTCCAGTTCGAACTTAAGAAAGGGAACCCTTTCCTAGCTTCAACGAGTACAACAAATCTCAATGTATTTCACTATTTTTTCCGTGAATGACACTGTAATCAGCTAAACTCAAATGTTGGTTTCATACATCTTGATTCATATAGAGAATAAGCATACCCGTATAAGCAGTAGGCTATTTATTAGTCCGGCTGCCTTTTTCCCTTCACAATCACAGTCTCCTTTTTTAGAATAATGGCGTAATTGTCAATTAGGTCATTATTCTAAAAATAGGAGACTGTGAAGGGAACAGGCAGTTGGAATAGTTTGCTGTATTCCCTCTGAATTAAATAACTGATGATGCATTACTGGTCAAATAATGACACTATGGAGTGTACACCAATGCTTCGATCACATCACACTGCAGCCATCTGTCTAATTCCCTGTATACCCTATGACAATGATAATGATAAATCTCATTACAAAAAAGGACCAGACTATTTTCCTTTTCTGACTTTTTTGTTCTTTGTATGTTCCAGCCTCTGTTTGGTTACATTGATTTGAATTAAAGAAAAACACGATGCCTGCACCATGATAAAGGTCTATTTTAAGATATATCTCACATGAAAGTGGAACATGTATACCGACTGAAAGTCAAATTGAAGGCGACATAAAACACATAAATCACAAATCCTTGACCGCCTAAATATGGCTAGTTTTGTGCAGATTTCTTATTACAACATGTAGAGTTAAAGGGACAGTCACCATGAACAGGGCATGGAATCAGAGTCTTGTAGTTTTAGATAAACTGTGGAGTGAGGAACACCCTCCACGGATTAACTCAGTGACTGAAAATAACACTGGTCAACAATTTTTTTTAAAGTTGTCTGCTTCGGAGATAAAATGTGCCATTTATTATGGATTTTGATGTGCTGAATTCAAATATGACAATTAAAATTGCTGATTGGCTACTGTTTCCAAGATATTTAAGTTTTTACATTTTACGTACTATGTATATAATTGTGTACATAGCAGATTTTTAATAATGAATTATCATATGCTATTCCCATACGTGTACACATGTACATGTAGATCTTGAGAACTAGAGCCAATCAACAATTTTAAGCATCATTTCCATTCTCAGTGACCCATAATTAGTCAAGTTTTACTTCATTTGTTTCGGAAGCATTTTGGCTGTAGACCAGTGTAATACCCCACATCATATTTTCAGTCAATGTGTTCATCTTAAACTAGGACACCAATTCCCTGTTGAAAGTGTGATCTGATTGTGACAATATTGTCCCCTTATAGATGACCAAACATGAAATGAAATTAATAAATAACAATCAAGGTATTTACTTCATATAACGCTAGTTTTATTAATGCATTTGTTCATTGAAGTGATCGAATTGAATGAAAATGTATTCAAGTGCATTTACTGTATATTAAAACACTAAAAGTATTTCATTGCATAATACACATCTTCTGTGAAGCTTACAGATACATGTTTATTAATATTATAATTTTGAAAACATTTTAAGAAGCCTTGCACCAGGCAGAGCATTTACATTTTTGGTTTTATTACACATTTCTACCCCCCTCCCCCCTAAAGAAAGAACAAGAACCAAAACAGTAATACACTGTTTGCCGTTTCTATTTTCCATCTTATAATCAATCTGACATTCGTGATTGTCTTGCTTTGACTTAAACATCAGCAGAGCTGCCAACTCTTCCGGATTCTGCGGAAGACTTCGCGTATTTGACGGTAATTTACTTACTTAAAATATATGCAAGGAGGCCTCTCCTTTTGGCGCCAAAAGGAGAGGCCTCCTTCTATATTTTAAGTAAGTAAATACCGTCAAACAGTCTTCCAGAAATCAGCATAGGAGAGGCCTCCTTGCATATATTTTAAGTAAGTAAATTACCGTCAAATACGCGAAGTCTTCCGCAGAATCCGGAAGAGTTGGCAGCTCTGCATCAGGTGTAGATATTTCATAATTCAAAATTGGTCAAACTTCCCTCCATCATTTTTAAGAAAAGTTAAATTATTGCTAATAATTTCTTTGTTCACTTACCTGAAAGAGTATTCTTTCTTACATTTAAAGATTCAAAGAAAGTAAACTATACTCCTAGAAACAGTCTTAACCGACAGTCTTAACCTTTAAAATGAAAATCATATTTACAGCTCTGTTCTACATGCGCGCATTACTACATGTACATATGCCATAAGTTGTGTTTGTATTGGATTACTTATGCCCTGTGGATTGAATTAATTAGATTATTGACATCCAATAAAAATGGTTAAAATAATAACCATCCTGTCCAGCTCTTCTGACCCACTGTTGAAGAGCCTGATATGGTGATATTAGTGACAGTTTTTTTACTGTTGATTTAATTCTCTGATTTAGTTATCCAATATCATTCTACCTGGCAAGGTACTCTGCAATTTGTCGGTCAGTGTACTCCTCACAAGTACAGCATTTTAAATGAATGAGAGATGGGCTGTGCATATACATATGGATGCAGTGTCTTTGAGTATGGGTCCTTGGGATCTGGTCTGATTGATATGACACTGGGTCATTCCAAATGACCTTGAATGACTTTTACAAGGACATTATCTAACAGACTTGTCAAATTTCATTACTGTTATAAAAAACACTATATAAATTACATTATTTCAAAAAAAAATAATTGATCACAGTTTAACATCAAATTTTAAAGTTAACGATACTGACAGTATAAAACATTCCCTTGAATTTGTTCTGCCTTCAATTGTTTTTTTTTTAAAGTACAAATAGTAAAATACAACAAATCAGAACACATTTTCAAAATTTTTGACAATGAAATAAACTGGAGACCAGAACAGGTTGGTTTTTGTATATCAATGTAAAATATCTCTTTGTCGTCGACAACAAAACAGTGCAAATTCATTTAGACTTTTCAGAGTTCAATGTGCAAATTTCATATCATGAAGCCGACATTTCGGTTTGGAAATGTTTGTATTACTTAACCAGTTCGCGTCGGAGGCCGTGTATACACCCAATTTTTTTTGCACCGCAGATCGGAGAGCATCTAAACACGCCATAGGAAACTCCGGAATATTTGTATGCATGCTCGGTTGAGCCACTCGTGTACGGTGACATGCTCGGAAGACGTGGCCACGTGCTGTGGAAGCTTCCATTAATGTGTGTGTGGGAAAAAGAAACCCGCACAGGGGCCCAGAAAAACTTTTTTATTCCCGACGCGAACTGGTTAAATGAAAGCACTTCGGATAGAAATATTTTCAAGGGATGTTTGACACCACTATCAACTTCACACCAATTATAATTTTCATGTACAGTGGTATACACATGTAGCTGTGATCAATTATGGTTTTTGAGATGACCCACAGCAAATATTTGGCTCCATTTTTACCCTTAAGGGAGGGGGGGGGGGGAGGAGCGGGAGTTGCACCTCCCTTGAACAATTTCGCACCTGGTTTTATGACAATATTACAAAATAAACTAAAGAAAATAACACTATGAAATAATATTGGCAATATTAATCAATTGAAATACTGATAAACGAAATGCACAATCTAAATTAATTGTGAATACAAATTGTTCTAAAAAATAACTTAAAAATGCATTTCAGCCTTCATCCGTTTCCTTCAACTACTGTGCAAAAACAATCTATAAAAATAAACATCTCATAAAACATTAAACTGAGTAAAACCTAATACTAAAATATGCAAAACTTAATACTTAATCAATGCAAAATGCACATCCACATAGATATGCGGCAGTGAAACTACATGTAGCAAATTTTTAAACAATAGAGAGTTTGCATATGACACAGGCCCGAAAGTACACCCTTGCTGAGGTCATTGGCTCACGTTACGCATGTACATGTACACATAAGTATGTTCCCATCCTAGTATTAGGCAGCAATACCTTTGGACACCCTGTTTGCTAACTGGACACCCTGTTTTATCTGTAAAACACATGCGAAAGTATTGGAAGTTAAACATTTGGACACCCAGTTTAAAAAAAAATAACACATGTGGACGCCCTGTTTCCAAATCCTGGCTTATACACTGGTTCCTACTCTCTTTATGCGGCAGGTTATTAACACTAAACATTACAAAAACTCAAAATTAAAAAAAAATACTGCTTTTAACTAAATGTGTTTAATGTATGTGATGCAATAATGCGCCACTCCAAAGCATAGAATTGCGTGTTCTTTACTTGTGTATATATATATATACATACTGTACATTTTTACTTGAATATAAATTGAGATTAATGAGAGTATTGCTTTAAATGCACTTATTTCAAGGACCAATCAATTTATCTGCGATTTGATCATCACTGAAATTGTAGTACACCACAACAGTAATAACCCTACCCAAAGGTCACAGGTCAGAACCTGGGGAAGCACACACATGTATTTCCCTCCAAAATTCAAAAAGTCCCGGTTTCCCCCAGTGTAACTTCACCTATTACTTTTCTCCAATGCAATGTTTTATAAGAATGTTATACATATACATTGTACCATAACCTTAAGATATAAAATGCCCTTACTTATAGAACTTATGAATCTACATTTGAATTCAACAATTACCATCCAAAAAACTTGCAATTTACTTATTTTTTAACAATATATAAACCACCCAAGTAACACTGACCCTTTTTGCTTCTCATTTTCATTTGTCAAGAGTTGTGAATACTGAAAATGTATGTGGACACAAAATGGCTGCTGATCAGTGTACACTGATTGTTTGAAATCACTGTATTCCCATTTTGAAAACTGCCAACATTTTTTTTATTATGGTTGCCCTCATATTGCAACTCTCTCACCTCTGGCCAGGAGCCAAATGTTCTTCTTTTAACCCAAATTTTCTATGCCCCCCCCCCCCCACATTGTAGTTCTATCAAACTTATTGCCCTCTCCCCTCTTGACAAGTCACCCCTCCTATTTGACCCCCCTGCCAATCACTTTCCTCTCCCTGAAATTTCAAAATCCCAATAATGCCTCCGTTATTACAGAAAGTCAATGGAGGCATAACAATAAGCTGTCAGTACAGTGAAAAGTCAAAGAATACACCAGTACAATGTGTATTGCATATTCATCAAAATGTATGTGTTTACAAAAGACAGAGAACACTTTAAGTAAGAGTAATTGCGGTGACACCATGTGAAATGCTCTATTGAGTAGTAATTAGTTCTGAAAAGAACTGGAGCATTCCACATGGTGTCACCACAATTAGTCTTACTTACATGTATCCTCTTCACCATGCAAAGCTACAAGTTTTACCTAGAGAATACTTTTACGCAGGTATGATTATGAGAATACTTTATGATTATACTTAACCCTCCTATACAATTAGTGCAATTTTTGAAACAACCCATTCAGGCCACTCCAAGCCATTAGCTGTTGCCAGTGGCCTCCTATGGTTACCCTTCTGTGCACTGTCACACCACTGAGATTGCAGGGTAAAGTGGTCTCCCATTGATACATTGCAGGCCTTACTAATATGTTCAAACATTTACAGTGGCCTTGGGTGACACACAGTTGATTTTGTAAGATTACTTGGAAAGGACAGCAGGCTTGTACATGTATGTACTGAAGGTTGCTAAAGAACAGAATTTTGTGGATTGGAGTGGCCTCCATGTGTAGGAGGGTTATTTAAGATGTATCGCCAGTGTTTTGGGACACATTTGCTTTTAATACAAACATGCTTCTCCATGTTGTTTTATGAAATTTGGAAATATTTACTTTCCTTTCTTCAAATAAAATAGCAATGTTCCAAAGAAAAAGAAAATTACCTGTATAAAAGTGAAAACCACAGGCGACACACCTTAAACACGATCTGCTAATAAAAGCATATATTGCATATGTGTACACAAAAAACAGCTGCACATAAACCAGTATGAATTATTGAGGTTCAATATACCTACAATGTAATTCAGCATTAAGAATGTATGAATACTTGTGGCTAATACCCGTGTTAAAGATCATATGTTGTAACACTAGCCACATCATGATACTAATGTTTCCAACTTTCTTTGCTGCAAAATGGTTAATGCCTGGATCTCAAGAAGGTCGCATCGTGCTTAATTCTTTCGGCCCAAAGACAAATGTTTAAACAGGTTAGAAATATCGACAAAGCTTTGAAATAGAGAGCTCCAGCATCCCGTGAGCATGAGATGATTCCCAGAAATGAGGATCAGGTTTCGGACGGCGATCGAAGATTCGAAGGAGACGCCAGTTTATAGATGCGTCCCAAAACAAAGTCACAGACCCTCAGGGTCTTAGCTTAAAGGTGGATCAATTCAACAGACCATTGAGTGTATATATACATGTATACTGCTGTTAAAGTGGTTTTGTAAAAGCATGAACAGATGGCTCTGCCGATGTTTAAGATAAGCCATAAACTATATGCACTAGCAACGCTCGATGTCAAAAGTTACTCCTGCCTCGCTTCTTTAAATATTTGCAGAAACATTTGTTTGAATAACTCGGACAACCTTGTCATTTGATACGGGGAGAACAAAAATGTTGTAAATGTATAATCCACAATTTTGTAAGAAAAGAACTACACATAATGTATGTTGCTAGTAGAAATGGTACGGTAAATTGTTACCAAGATTGTAAGCATGAACGGTATTGGGCTTAAACATAACATCCATGGTTCTGACGGGCTAAACATACATCTTTAGTCCTCTGACCTTTATACATACAAACTGTTATATGAATGCACGTACATGTACATACTGGTATCATGTGTATGTGACTACTGTACGTGTGCGTGTCTACAGCTAAGGTCAGTGGATCTTAAAGATGCATCGCTCTTCTTGCACACGTTTTCTACTAATTCACCTGTGATTCCCATCAAGTTCCTTTTAAATTTGAAAATTACTATTTTGCCTTGTAGGAAGGCAACTCTAAAATGATACATTTCACACAAAACAAAAATCACATGAGACATATTTTTACAGTAAAAAAGTTCCGAAATGAAATTATGGCGTGCTCCACCATAAATTCTCAGGGACCCAAAACACAGGCAATGTATCTGTTATGGGTTAAATTTCCCCTCCCCTTTTAACTGGGAAAGTTATTTCCATATTTACATGTAATATTTCATACAGACTCATTTAAATTCTCACTCATAATAGTCGGTGGTCATTATTCCCTTGGAACAAAAAAAGCCTCCTGGTCTTGTACCCTACCTTCCTCTTTTTGTTTAAATCCACATGTACAAATGTTGGACATGTTCATTCCTTTTACTGTAAACAAATTCTTCAAAACTAAAAAAAAAAAAATTACTATTTGCAGAAATGCATAAAAAATTATATACCATGCTGGAAAAGAAAAAACAAAAATAAGAAAAATTGTTTTACATTCATCAGTAGTCACACAGCAATCCAAACTTTAAATCCAAAATTTTGTAAAAAAATTCTAACTGATTTTAAATACTGGTATAATACACTGTATACAATTGAGAACATTTTGAACATTCTGAATATGTTCCACAATGAATATAAATTGAAAAAAAAAAAAACCTAACGTGAATATTATTCCATGTGCTGAAAAGCGGTTCATAATCATTTTTTTTCAGAATCAAATTTGCAAGAGAAGTGATTTGTTCGCTGTTCTGGTCTAAAAAACACATATGAAACACATTCAGCATTGTGTTTTAATATGCGTTTACACTGCCCCTGTTCTTGAATTGAATTGTTCACTTTTATCGTTTGTATTGAACATTCACCTGCATAAAGTTCTGCAGAAATCCTGGTGCTAAGCCCATCTCTTTAACGCCATTCAATGACCTTGCATGATTTGCCTGCAATTGGGAAACAAAAAATATTAATGCACACGGAGTAAGGAATTTAGTAGTTCTGGAATAGTTAACCAGCAACCTAAACTGCACTGAATGTTTATAAATTTGCCAACCGGCTAACCGAAACCAATATTTTTAAAAAATATGACAAACAATTTTAGAAGAAATTGCCGCCATTTTTGTTGTTCTACACATTCTGTTTTTGCCTCATTGGTGATTAAACAATCATTGTGGGAAGTTTATTATGCTTTGTGATTGTGATTTGTGATTGTGATTGTGATTGTGATTGTGATTGTGATTGTGATTTGTTTACCGACCGTGAAAGATTTGGTTAAACGGTTAGCAAACTAACCGTTAACTTCAGAACTAGAATTTAGTTTTTATTTTCAACAAATATACTGTTCTATATACGTTGTTCCTTGCAGAAGGTCATAAGGGGAAAGTGGCTTTTTGCTGGGAATGAAATGTTACCTATCATTCTGACAGTATTAATAGCATACTGTACATACACTGTATTCAAAAGAACAAGCATTCAAATTATTTTTTGACTGATGCCAAAAGTCTTTAGGTAAACATGCTGAACAATAAGTTAAAAGGTTTTACAAAATTTCTGCACAGCAGAACGTCGCAAGCGATCTGCGCGCACATTCTACAAACAACTCAAACAATTATTAAATATCACCATAGCATACATACAACACGTGTATTTTAGAACAAGAACATGTACAATGTGCATACAAAATAAAACCATTCAAACTACTATCGATTGTTGCAAAAAAAAAGTGTTGACTTTTTTGACCTACCTTCCTTCAAACAACCTTCTGCCAGCCACACATCGATATATACAGGTCTATCACTCCAACATACATGATTTTTATGTCACCTGCTCAGTCCACCCACCCCCCCCCCCTCCCCAACGAACAAAAGACAATTAGATTTGATGTGGTTTTATTCACACACCCACCTCAACCTTGTGCCTCAATTTAATAAGTCTCCACTGACTCACACTCAACTGAAGATCACTGTGTGGAATTTGAAATAAAATTACTTAGGATTGAGCAAATTGGTATTGACATTTCTGCACAGGGCACTCATGTGAATTTTCAACAGTATTCAGTAATTATTAATATTTCATTTTTCTGAACCATATTCCATAGGGAATGATGTCAAAATATGCTGCATGATAAAAACAGAAATACACATGTATATGTGTGGTTGTAGTATTCTGTGTACATATATTCAATGCTAATTTTGAATATCAAAATTTGCAAATTGTACATTTTGGGTAGCAATTTTGTATTCAATACATTCAATTCATTTACTGCACTGTACGCGATGTATACATTACATACACTTGTACATAAAAACATGACTTTCTGTTTTCACTTGCTACATGTAATAAACTGACTAACTGAAAATTTACAAACAGTGGTGTAGTTGGCAGAGATTATTCTAAATAATCACAAAATTACACGTAGCTGATTAACTGGGCAATTGAAGATAGACATCGTTATATATGCAAGAATTTTAATACATGTACATGTATAATGCAATTCATGATTTTAAAAGCCATTAAATACATTAGGTTGGTAATTTAATGACATAAAATTTACTTGATGTAAGGTATCATAAAAATATTTCCGTCTCGGGTGCTAATTTCCATAATTGGAAGAGAGAAATTTCATATTGGATTGAATGCGAACAAGCTTAATGCATTTTCACTATTTTCATGTGAAAAAAGCTGAAACTTTTACAGGTTGATTTTATGTATCTTGATTATTATGGATTTACAGACATTTTACCCAAAGTGTACACTGGTTAATATTCAAGGGTGTGTATATAATATTGAATGATTTTGAGCTACAGTGTGTAGACTCTGTCAGGGATGATATTGTGAGAAAATGAAAAGGTAGGGAAAATGTTTGCCATTTATAATTAGGCATATACTAGCCCATAGCGGTTGACCTATATAGCCATGTACGGGTATAGCAAGGAAACTGTTTTCATCTTGGTATTTACAATAAAATACAAGGAAAGTTTCCATGGTCTGAAGTTAGTCGGAACCCGGTTTCATGGTAGGATTTTCAAAATCAAAAGGTAGGATTTCCTAGGAAGAATATCATGCCCGTCTGTCCAACATATTTATGTATGTGGAAAATGCAACCAAGTACCTAACAAAAGTATTTTTAGAATAAAAATTGCTCATTTGCTGTTCAGATTCCACATACGTGTAACAAGGATAAAATTGATTCAGTGTGCATAAAGCAGATATTAAAATTATATACAATAAACAACTTTCTTATCATATGGAATTCACGGAAAGCTACTTAGGAAATGAGTTCAAGACTGTGTTCCAACTGCCTTTTTATGCGTTTCAGCTTATTTCATTGCAAATGAGAAATGAATGTGCATACAGTTTGTATTCATACCAACATGGAAATTCTGTCTTCGGGTGACATGAAATTAATTTTTAATGATAGCTCCGGAGACAGACTGTCTTCAAGGGATATTTGAAGTAAGTTTAATGTAAAACTGTGATCATTTAAAAGGGACAATATCATCACGATCAGAGCAGACTTTCAACAGGGCATGGAAATCGGTGTCCTAGTTTAAGGTGAACACAGCGACTGAAAATTACTGGCTCATTTATGCAGCAGTAACGGTAATATGACCTCATGTGGGGTTTTATTTTCAGACACTGAGCTAAAACTAGCACACCAATTCCATGCTCTATTGATCTGATGATCTTGTTCCTTCAAGCTTTTCGAAAAGCGGCTTTAATGGGGTTATACAGTCTTCTTTTTTTCAACAGGCCGATGCCAAAAAGAAAAAGAGTGTCAAAAAGAATTTACCCTGTACATGTACCTATTAATCTCTACTTCCTTTATTCCCGAGATTCACACTGCCTGATTGGACTGACAGGAAGGTGAGATGTTTAATTATGGGCACAGCGTTTTCATGATGACCTCTCAGATTTAGGCGACTAAAATGTCACTTTGAGGGATTCAACTAGGCCAACGAGGACTCGTTTACAAAATTTATCCTTGAACTTTCACTTTAGTAAGACGCAGGTGGTTTGAGAACAACAATCTTTATTGTAACGTCATTAATTGTTGAAAACATGCCTCCGGTAGTGTACAAATCGAACTTAATAGTGCTGTGCATTTTCGGATATTTTTGGAACCGGATACCCGAAATCAGGAAACTTCGGATAACTGGATACCCGTTTCCATTAATTGTTGAAAACATGCCTCCGGTGGTGTACAAATACATGTACTGTAAATAGTAACACATTGACTTTTATAATACAGAGGATACCATACTATTGATCTTTTCTTTATTGGAGTGTAATCTCTTGAATTTAAAGATAATTGTCTGTACAAGTGCATTGTTTAAGAGTCACAGATTTCTGTTTGCACTGCTCAAATGTTACGTCCGAATTTTAAAAAGTCGTTTACGGGTAATTGGAACTGAAAAATGGAACTGGGTAATTACCGGGTATCCAGATACCCGGCACAGCCCTACAACTTAAGCAAATCATTCCCTGCAAACATCAAAATTTGATTCGCATTTGTGTGAAGTATGGTTTAAAAACCAAGGAAAATTAAAATTATTTTTTTTTATCAGAAATGTTTGCATTACCTCAATCAGACTTCAGTGGGCGACATCTCCGGTGTTTCCCGTCGTACCCTGCTGATGGCATCATAACCCTGACGACTGTTAAATGCTTCTTTGGATGTTGTGTAAAAGTCCACGAAGTAGTCTTTGATGTCATTGCGCCTCATGTACAGTACAACCAATGCCAGCAGGCTGACCAGGGTGAGGATGACACTCAGAATGATATAGGACGAATGCAATCCATCGTCAATGTTTACTTCCACTATCGGGTCAGCACATTCCAGGACGGCATCCACGATCGGCTTATTGACGCTGGACTTCAGAAATGCGTCAGCACAGAGCAACCCCGTCTTGTCGGCGACGGTCGTGGTGTTCATCACCAGCCACGCCTGGAAGTGGGCCAATTTGCAGTTGCAGAAGAAGGGGTTGCCGCTGAGATTGACAGTGAGATCCGTGAAGGTCTGGAAATCATTGACGGTTTTCTGATCCATGCTTGTGAGCTCGTTTGAGCTCAAGTCCAGGTAACGGAGATGTGGGAACGACTTGCTCTGTATACAAACATTGATACAACAAACATGCATAAAGAAATGTCCTGTGTATTGTGCAGGTTGACAAATTTTTATTTGGAAGTGGGTTTACACACAAAATGTATGGATGATAAAATCTAAGACATGTACACATGCTTTCTAACAAGGGCTTTTACCAAATTCAGATCTGTTCAGTTGATATTTTGTTTACAAAAACAAAATGCCTGCACCAACCATGCCATTATTTAAGTACTAGGAAGGAAGACCAAAATATTTAAATAACACATATCTGGCAAATCACCAGACATGTTAAAGCTAGTTGGACAAAACGTTACCCCAGGGGCAAATGTGAGCTAGCAGTCATAACCAGGCAGTTGAGTATTTGACCAGAGTGGCAAATTGGTGGACAGAAGATTAAGAGGGTTTAAATACATAAACAGACCCTCAGACATTTTTAAAGATACTCATGGTAATTACTTGAAAGGTTACAAAACGATAATAAAACCTGTATCTTACCAAAAAAGTTCCCTTGATGATAGCTATTAAACTAGTGTTGAACAGTGTGATTTTTTGAAGTGTGGTGCTTCCCGAGAAGTTAAACAATGTTGTATCTAGTAAACCAAGCTCATTATTGTCAAGGTGGATCTCCTCAAGGTTGGATAAGTTTCCCTGCTTTAGAACGCCTCCCAAATTTGTCACAACCGTATGATTCCGCACGAGGGCGCCATTTAGGCTCAATATTCGCAGCTTCTCTGATGTACCCACAAATATTTGACTCTCGCTCAGGGTGAGCTTGTTGTTGTCCAGAATCAGCTCCTCCAATGCCGGGAATTTGGCCTGGGAAAACCAGCGGGCCTGAATATCAATTATCGAGTTATTGGTGAGATCTAAGGTTCTGAGATTGGGGAGATGGTTGAACGGCAGCTGGTTGCTCTTAAGGTGTCTTGTGTTTGATCCTGTTATTGTGAGTGCCGTCGTACCTGATGGAATCTGCTTCATTAGAGACTTGGGCCACCTGCTGCATGTCAAACTGGTCCCTGAGCACTGGCAGGATAAGATTGATATGGTGAATGAGCAGGGTGTGTCCTGGGCGTCGCTGGCAGTCGCAAAAAAGGCAATAGCGAGGAGGGCGAAAAAGAAGGTCGTGTTCAAATAAGGACGTGCCATACTGCTCTTCACTGCTTCACTTGGTTAAATCCGATAGCAAGGTGTTACATAGAGTGGACAGTCTGTAAACAACTTTACATTTGTAGGTCACCTGAAGAACTATCGCTCATAAGTTTGTCTCCTTGTGGAGTTAAAATTCAGGCTTCCCTTCAAGATAACACAAGTTTCACACCTACCAAATAAAAAATAAGAATGAAATCATTAAATATACTAATTTTTTTTAATTTTGTCTATAACGACACACAAGATAAGCACAGTGGTGACAGAGAGACTGTTCACAGGAGAAATGACAATGCTAAATTGACATTATGATGCAGGACAATGATGTCAATGAATTCTGTGTCACCATGCTGGGTAAGGGCCATCGTCAATGATGGGAAACGACCTGAAAGTCCGAGGCGTTCTGCTGCGGCTGACTGAATCTCATCAAGATGACTGTGCAAAGAATGAGCCCTTCAGTCTTTGAATTTGGATAGCAACCATGATTCATTAAAATGACCAATTACTATACTGAATGTTTTACTTTTGAGTGGACACCATGACTGTAAAAGTAATGTACACGTATGATAATAATATTTAATTCTTAAATCGCGCGTTTTAAATCGCGCTTTACATTTTTACCCATAGTCACTGAGACAATATCAGCTCAGCTCCCTGGGGAGTATATAGCCAAAATCACATGCAACCTCTTTTGGCGCTACAGGGCTAATCAAACACAATAACCATCTCTACCCTCACAGGTAATTTACACCCATGTGTTGAAGAGAAGCAATTACAGTAAAGTGTCTTGCCCAAAGACACAAGTGCCATGGTTGTGGTCAGGATGCGAACCCACATTCTGATGACTCAACCATCAGAACACAAGTCCACTGGTCGTCCACTGGTCGGCCATGGCACCAATAGGGTCGGAAATGTTTTGGAAACTCAAAATGTATCTTTCAAAACACACACAAACATTGTTTGTAAAACTCACCAGAAAACAGTTATAAATACATTGTAAATGTATGCATTAAAATCATGGAATTCGGTTGACTTCATCTAGACATCTTTTGAACAACGAGATCACAATTCATTTCGATGCTTGAAACTAATGAGTCAACCTGACCAAAGAATTGCGCATGAAAAATTCCACTTTCACCAGGGTGCACGGGACAACTAGGTGTGAATTTAATGATGAAGCGTGAGACAAAGTGGACATGCTCGAGTGACTGTCATGATGGGATGAAGCCTAGAATGCTGAGTGATGGTGAAAGTGAAACTAAGGAATCGAGGCTTGTTTGTCATTACTGTTATCAATAGTTAAAAAATGTTATTGGAATTGTAGATGTAGATGTGTATACTTTTTAGACTATAACCCTAACCACTCCATATCCTGCAAAATCCTCCAAGGGGCACCTTTGGGGAAAGAAATCAGCACTGTTGAAAACTGGTACTTTCACCTCTTCAAATGGGACAAAATTGGTCTGGCAAGAAGTACAGGCCATAAGTGCTGAATATGAAAGATCAACGAAAATGCATGGTGCATTTTGAAGATAAGGGCATGTGTTTCCAAAAGTGCACTGATGGATTTTGAAGGATTCAGGAAGGTTCCTAGCCAGAATACCTAGGGGGTTAGGGATAAAGTACATGGGGAAGGCACATCATTGGTTATGTTGGCAAAACTGCTTCAAAGAATATGCTACTCTCGTTGATACAAACAATACTACATGTAGATGTAGAAAGTTTCAGCTTATTACACAAAAAAGCAATATATATGTAGTTCACAAGGAAAACAGTGAATATGCATACTCTTCCTATTTACATTGTGCAAACAATGAACCAGCCTTTAAGACAAAGTCATTTTGTAAAAAATTGTACACGTTATCTGCTATTTATCGATAGAGACCATTGTGTATGATGTGCTGTAACACGTTATATAGTAGAACTAAATACGCGTCATGTTACGTTCATTCACGCAGACATATACATTACATCGTCTAATGGTCTCTACTGACTACTGACTACAAGCAGGATGCACTATCGCATTTAACATTTCAAAAAATGAAAAATATTGGTAATCACTGACGGATATCCAATTCATCCCAAAAGAACAAGGCTATCAGTCTGTAACGGTCCCCACGGTGTGCTCACGAATCCCAACTCGTACTCCAATTATTCATCAGATTCAGCTCTAGCGGAACCAGCTTGCCTCGGCCAGGATATTTGAGTCCACATGGGCCTCTGTGCCATCTCACACGTTATTCACGTCGAATTGCAAATAGGCGTAACAAAGTCATGAGGACAATCTGGGGAAAGGAAGTAACACTGACTTCTAGATGGACTCGATATTCCCGAGTGACATTTGAATGGCCAAGTGCTAGAGAACTGAATTTTTTACTGAGAACTGAGTGCAATGCAAATCAAGATAAAACACTGTACAAGCGAGGAACATTTAGGAGAAAAGAGAAACAGTAATAATTGCAATAATAATTGTGGTCCCCATTAAAACAAAATTATTCAAAGCACAAATTCACAGAATTTTTGCCTTAAGTAATAAAAGAACTATGTAAAATGCAGAAAGAAAAATGTGACAAGAGATAGTGTATATGATGCTTATTTTGAATAGCAAATCGTGAATTTTGAGATTTGCAAAAGTTCTATGAATTTTGTTTAGCATTTAGCTGGAAGTGGTACACCAACTTTAGGTGCATACACATGTAAATACATTGCAAATGTTATGAATCTTCCTGTAATTGTTGATTGAGAATTGGGGCATTATCTTAATTCATCCGAGCATGTTTAACTTTCCAAGTACGTTTTTAAATGTTTTTCACCATGCACATTTCCCCACCCACCTCCCCATTTGCCCAAATTTATCTAAAATTGGGGGTATTACAACAAGTCATAATTAGTGTCTCCAAAATCAATGCATGCTTAATCATTCCCAGAATATTTTATTTAGCAATTGTCCACTGCTAACCTGTTCATGAAATTCCAGTACTACTTTATGTATCTGTCAATTTATCCCCAAGGCATAGTACACAGTAGGCTTCACAGGCCAGTCACTCAATTATCACACAAGCAGAATCACTCTATGTAAAATCAATACTATTTACAGAGAAACAAATATTGACCTGCCTGTTATCTGTGTACATACTTGTATATTTAGTGTTTCATTGCAGAGCAATTGTGTATACCTGCTGTCACTGAAATGCCAGTCTTTGATAAACACTTACCAATCTTCCATATTTATAATAAGGTGTCAGATACCATGTTTTATTTCAAAAAATGCATTTAAACAATAATAAATGATTAATCTGTTTTTGTGTGTGTGTGTTACATTATGAACGGAATGGTAATGAACTACATGTAAATGGAAATGATTGCCACTGTCTTGTGCTGCGTTAGGCCTTTGCATCGCGCAAGCAATTATCAAGTGTGGCAGCACGAGGTGGAATTTTCGCCCATTTATTATGGGTAGACGGGAACCAGGTACATGTACTTAGCACCGAAATTACCACTGGATGCACAGCACTAAAAAGTGTGCATGTCTAATGTACATAATCTGATTAACATGAGAGAAAGAAGGTACATACCTTGTTAAATGTTTACACACAGCTTGAAGTTTAAGTACGAAGTATAAAAGTCAATATTGACTTTCAGAAAGATAACTGTACAGTGAGGGATGTTCATGTAATTAATTATTGAAACTGCAATGTGCCACTTGACGTGTACATACGGGTTGTAGAAATCAAATCAACAATTTAAAATTCAGTTCCCTCCTTCGGGTGCACTGGCAAGGGAATAAAAACCATTAAAACCCACTTTCTGGTCTCCGTGCATGTTGCCTCAGACTTGCTCATCGGCATTTTTAGTTGTCTTTCTTTTTGCTATGAAACAATGTCCAGTTGCAGCCAAAATTGGTGCATCATTAGGAATTCTGCCACACTGTTTTAAACAAATTTTTTCACAGGATAATAGTGAAAATGCATTCAGATATTTTGTATTCATTCTATTGTGGAATTAAGGAAAGAGAACTCTTTCCTAAAAATCAAACTGGAATTTATTTCACATAAATTTTAAAAATGCCAGAACTTAACACTAAGAAAATGTTGTACATGTATACTACATTAAAACCCTCCTACAATCAGTGCAATTTTTGAAACAACCCATTCAGGCCACTCCAAGCCATTAGCTGTTGCCAGTAGCCTCCTATGGTTACCCTTCTGTGCACTGTCACACCACTGAGATTGCAGGGTAAGGTGGTCTCCCATTGATACATTGCAGGCCATACTAATATGTTCAAACATTTACAGTGGCCTTGGGTGGCACACAGTTGATTCTGTAAGATTACTTGGAAAGGACAGCAGGCTTGTACATGTACGTGTATGTACTGAAGGTTGCTAAAGAACAGAATTTTGTGGATCGGAGTGGCCTCCGTGTGTAGGAGGGTTAATATTTGACCATTTTTTTTTTTTTTAAATTACCAATCATATACATTACCTTTAAGTACACGTTAAGTCCCATATGTTTGCTTGAATGTGAATCAATAGATATTCGTTAACTGTATGTGGAAATGATCAATTACCAAGCAGACACACACAGTCCAAGGGAGACAGTTCAAAAGGAAAATTTCCCCTCACGCAATCTTAAAGTCATTTTTTGTTACATCCATTTGAGGTTAAACCAAACTGAAATTCAATTCATGTACATCATACATACATGTAGGAAGTGCTAAAGTAGTTATTAAGCCTGGAAGGAACATCTCAGTTGGAGACAAAAAAAGCCCATTTTCTTTGGAATGTCAGTACGGCCTCTGTGGCGCAGGCTTCGTGTTGATATGCACAGCGTGAATGTTGTGTACATTGGCACTGTATGGTTTTTTTATTGCTAAAAATACAAAATGTCCATGCATAATTTTATCCGGCAATATGTCTGTGGGTGTTGTGGATGCCCTGTTTGCTAACTGGATACCCTGTTTATTTGAAATACACTTTAAATTTATAATTCATAATTAAAAGATTATCAAATAACAAATTATAAAGCTTACATGATTTAAAGCTGTTACTCATATTAATTTGTCCTGAAAATTGTTTTTGTCTGCAACGCTTTTATCTCAGAAAAAAACAGGAATTGTTATGTAAATTTTACAAAAAATTGCCATCGGTTAATTTTTTGTTAAAACCTTATACAACATTTAAAAACATTTTTTTCCCTCTAAAACTTGAGGCCCTTTTGTGATGAATTTTCACAGGTTAGTTTTATGATATATTTCTTGAAAATATGAGAGCTGAAATGAATGTAAGTTACAAAATACATGTATCAATGCTGTATGTAGTTTCTTTTTAAACATTTTGTAAACCATTCATTATTCAAAGAATAATATATGTCGATGCTCTATTTCCCAATCTCAACTTAAAGGGAAGGTACAACATTAACCCTCCTACTGATAGCCCATTTGAAACCATTCAAAATTTCCACTATCAAAAATGCCCATTGGTTTTATACACACATGGTGATACCATTTGAACAGTGTTGGAAGCAAGCTTTCCTACCATTCAAATCCATTCAAATGCATAGAGGGTCCATTGATTCACCACTTAGAAGTATCCAAACAAGGTTTTGTATTAGCTGTACTACCATTTGGAAAGATCCAAACAAGGTTTTTGTATTAGCTGACCTACCATTCAAAACCATTTGGGGAAATCAATACTGTACACAGTTATTTCACCATTCAAAACCACAAAAGCGAATGGTTTCAAAGGGTGCATCAACTTGTATGAAAAAGGTACCAAAAGTAGGAGGGTTGACAAAACTGCTTCTTTGGGTACATGCTTACTGGCAAGGTGTTAGCTAGGATAAGAGAAATAGGGTGTCTAAATTTGATCGAAAATCCAAAACAGGGTGTCGAAATTGTTCACTTACAATACTTTTACATGTAAATGACAGATGAAATAGGGTGTCCAAAAGACACTCAGACACCCCTCTGGCTTATACTATGCTTCCTGGAATCAAGATGTATTATTAAACAACAAACCTGTGAAAATTTCAGCTTAACGTGGAGTCTAAGTTGTGAGAAAAGTGTGAAAAAGCATTCACAATTTATACCGAAAACACTTGGGAGCAAAAAGTTGACGTCAGCAACCTTTTTGTAAATGTGCATATTTGTTAGTTTTTTCTATGAAATGAGCGCACAGAATAATGGAAAGAATGTAGAATACAACCGTCACTTTTTCTGTCCAGATATACTACTCAAAACAATTTAGGGAACACCGGATTTTTAACATCAAATAGGTTTGAAATGTTCCATGAACCGGGATTTTCATTTGCAACCCCCTCTCTCTTTCAGTAGTCATGTCATGAAATGTGTAATCACTACATGCATCCTTTATCATCTGTTTCATTGTGCAGTTGTTTCTCATCAATTCTGTGAAACATTGTGTTTATCTGAAATAAATGATCTTGCTTTAACTGAGATTATTCCGGTGTTCCCTAAATTATTTTGAGTGGTATATATGACAAATTTCACAGATTTTCCTTTAAAAGATGATAGAGGATTCACTTAATTAAGGAGAGGAAAGAGTAGTCAAGTGAGGATTGGAAACAATATTTTGGAAGATTTTGAGTAATGAATGTATGCACATCCAATGAGATGTTGGCCAATTTGTCTTCTGCTAAAACACATGCAATAGACATTATGCACAAGTGGCAGTTGGGTTCGATATTCTTTCCAGAATAATTTCTCAGGTACATTTACCAAATTCACATCATTTTATCTTAAACTTTCAGAAACAATCCATAATCTTGTAATAGGTAATTACTAAATAGTACACCTTCCCTTTATTCAATGCACCCAGTCCACAATATTTTCAAATTTAACATCATACAATGTTTTTATTCGAAAGTGAATCCTTATTTTTCTAAAATGTTTGGTTTAAATTTTAGTACTAGTAGTAGTAGAAGGAATGTAAATTACTGTCCTATCACAATGGTTATTGCATTCACTTAAAATGATGTAACAATTCCCCATAAGAAAGTGTTACATGACTGCATATATGGTGCCATGGATACGGAGGAATTTCCAGTAGTAGTAGAAGTTAGGCCATGGCTAGGTCTGAATAATTCGGGCCTCTCCAACACCTTTTGTTTACTTGGTCATAATGTTGTTTGTGAAAGTTCTGAATCGATAGCATCAGATTACTTCAAGGATAAAATTGTTTCCGGTGCTTAATTTTCTGACACAATTTACTCAGATTCACATGTCTAAGCCAGTCAACAGTATCAATATTATATTCTCACAATATAGAGGACTTATCGCCCAGAATTTGGTGCTTTTTTGATTTGTTATTACTTTTGTAGTGTACTAAATCTAGTCTAAGCCAGGGTAAGGTGACATGGCCCCATTACTATTTCTAATGGAATTTACCACACTTCATTATATTTAACCCTCTTATTCTCAAAACCAATCGTTTTTCATAGCATTTTGAGGGATCAAACTATACAAGGGTTTTAATTGTTATTAAATTAAAGTCAATAAACTAATGGAAAGAATGTCGTATCCGACCACCACTTTTTAAGGGTTTTTAAATTATGCTATCGATTTTTGGGGTATACTAGCGAAATCTATCTTTAAAATCCACTTTTATGATGGTATTCGGACTTTATTTCCCTTCTAAAAAAAAAATCCTCTCCTTCAGAAAATAGAAGAATCCTATATAGTTAGGCCTACATGTACCACCGCGCATGTACAATGACCGTGTTGGTTACTAACTAGCATGACTAGTGGAGGAGTTGACAAGATCAGACTGACATGACTGAGGAAGTCATCGTATACCAAAAATGCCTGATTTTCATGAAATAAATAACTTGAAGTATATGTCCATCATCATCCATATGTTCTCTACCTTACTGGGTAAAGTTAGATAAGATTACATTATTGGTTAGCCTATATTGAATGAGAAAAAGTGGCGGTCGGATATGACATTCTACCAAAACTAACTGCTTACCAACCAAAATTACCTGTATATGGCTGTAATAAAAATGCAAAATAGGAGTTAGTGGCCTAGAACCTAGAAATCATTAAGGTCATACTTTAAGGTCATCTGTCTACTGTCGGAAAAACACGAAATACAATAAGAAGTGTTCAAGGAGGAAACTTTGCATAGCAATCAATCATAACTTTTGTGGTCCGACAGTGTGGGAATTCACAGTGAGTGAACATAAACGTTAATATCACCTTTAAAATTATGCTTTCCCTTTCAACAAATATATGTTAAAATCACAACATATGTAAAGATTACTGAAGAAATTACAAAAATGCTTTCACATACATACCTGAGGATCCGTGTCGAGCGAGCAAAACGACCACGATACACAGCGCTCACAATGACTTAACTCCATCCGATATCCAAACGTTGTTGTTGAATAGACTGGACTGACTAGCTAGCTGCGCTGCATAGTGTGTGTGCAGCTTGAAGTCAAGTGTCAAACCGCAGAACTGCCGATTGTATTTTAGGGAACATCAACTCGGGAAATTATTCCTTCAAACCATAAACAACATTTTCCCATTAAAACAACTTTATGCTAAACTGAAGCAAGGATAGGTATACATTTAAGGCTTATCTAAATTTGTCATATTCATCAAATTGATTAAAGAGATCACTCCCATAAAGTATTTTTATAATGTGCTGTCTCCCGCAAAACTTTGGTTTCGACCAAAACCTGTCAAAAGGACCGACATTGGCGACAGTGAAGTAATCCATCACAAGAACCTAACTTCACGAGGGCTTTAACAATAGATGTCGCGCTGTGAATAATTCACTACAATGGAAGGGGCTTTAAAAAGGGCATTTACAATCTCAACTCGTTTTCGATTTAAACTAATGTTTTGTTGTCTGTGACTCAGTGAAGGAAGAATAAACCCACTGGCAATGTATTCCTCTACAAAACAAAGCAAATTGTAACATAAAATTGAAAAAGAATGTTGAACCCAACCGCCACTTGTGCACAATGTTTTAAGCATGTGTTTTTATTATAGAAGACGACAAAATGGCCAACATCTCACTGTATGTGCATACATCCATTGCTCAAAATCTCCCAAAATAAAATATCGTTTCCAATCCTCACTTGACTACACCATTGGAAGAAGGAACATCCTCCATGACTACACTTTCTTCACATTAAAGTGTATCCTCTATCATCTTTTAAAGGAAAACTTATATTTTTTTATATTTGAATAGAAAAGTTGCGGTTGTATTCATTTCTACACTCTGGATATGGAACAATTGATTTGATGTTTGCCAAGTGCTGGTGAAGGGCAAAAAATGAAATTAATTTTATTGTAACAGAAAATGATTTATGAATTGAATTTAATCTACATAAAATAAATACACCATTGGACATTAAACAAATTAAGAATTAATCACCAATTAAAAGATCATATAACAGAAACACTGAAAACTATTTTGATTCTTTTAAGTTGTTTCTTTATTGACGTATGCTTTTAAAAATGTACAACTTGAATTAATATTATGATTATATCAAGATTTTTAAGTTGGAAGAACTGAGCACACACATGTACCATTTTTTATGTTTTTGGTCAGAATTTTATAACATTGGCATAGTGCCTATTCGATTCTGAACATACTTTCATTACAATGATTTGAACGATAGTCTGATATATAACTAGTGTGATAAACATAATAAAATATAGGTCATCAGACAATAATATGACATAAAACACAATAAAGGGGGCCACTTTCCTATCGTCACGTTAGCAGTTTTTCTAATGGTTGTAATTTTTTTTTTAATATCTGAAACCACCCAAAAAGAATTTCAACATTTGAATAGACATGCATACTTATCCTAAAGATAATTTGAGTTGATTATTACTATTTATTTTTGTAATTACCCTAAAATTTCTATCAACAAATGGACAGAAAAGTGAGGTAACTTTTTCCGTCCAATTTTTATGGAAATTTGAGGGTAAAAAAAAAAAAATTAAATAAATCAACTCAAATTAGTTCTAGTACAAGCCTGCATTGCATGTCCATTCACATGTTGAAACACTTTTTGGTCGGTTTCAGGTACTTAAAAATAAATAACAACCATTAGAAAAACTGCTAACGTGACGAATGCAAAGTGGCCCCCTTTTATATTGTGTTTTATGTCATATGCATTAAGTATCCAAGTGCTTTACTTCTAATACCATGTTACACTAATATATATTTAGAACATCCAGTTCAATTGATATCATGGCAAGCAGAAGCAATAGTGTATTTATTTCACACCGATCATCAAATATTGCAGAAATTAACAATGAATTTAATTTAGGAAATAGTTTTATGCTTAAAGGTAAAGATATTGGATTAGTAATTTAAAAAAACCAAAACAAAATGAAATGGTCAAATTTTAATGTAAATTTTACTAAGTCGATGATGGTATAAATCTTCCCAAGAAATAGTTTTGGCTGAGGTTCTGTCATTTTTGAGAAAAGTGAAATAAATTCCAGTTCGAAAGATGGTCTGTCCTATTTCCACGTAAAATAATGGATACAAAACATCTGCATGCATTTTCACCATTTTCTCATTAACAACACAAGATATTAAGCTGATTTAATCTATAAAATGATTCAAAGTTGAGTAAGCATACTTGAAGAAGCAGTATTGCCAACATTACCGATGATGTAACTTCCCTTCAATGTATATCTTGATTCAAAGAGAGTAAGCATACTCATGGAAGCAGTTATATATATATATATATACATAACAGCAAAAGAAACGTCACCCCCTAAATTTTGATAAGTCTGATAACGTGTTTAGCTTATGTGTCCTCAGACGTCATGCATGACGAATTTTGAGGTCAACCAAATTTGCAACATTGTGTTTGTGTTACACTCCATACTCATAATATTCTTCATTAAACAAATTATATTAATTATAAAATGAAAATAATAAATATTTTTAGGGGTGACGTTTCTTTTGCTGTTATGTATATATATATATATATATCTTTTGACTACAAGTTCGTAGATTGTGCTCTTTTATTTTTAAATAAGTGGTTTCACATTTCACATTTATATAATACTCAGTCTCAACTTCAATACAAAATATTTGTACATGGAAACCAAATACATGTAGCTACCACTTCAAAGAACAGGCACACAGTTATTTGCAGAAAATGTCCCTGAATACATTGTTTTAATATCTGTTATAACATTAATTGTGATATTAAGCCTCAGTTTGTTAGCCACAGTGTTATAATTTAATCAACAGTTGATTAACACTGTGATGGATTTATGAGTAAAAATTAATTTTGGAAAAATTGCTGTGAAGTGAATTCTGGGTCAAAAATGATAACAAATAAAAGAGTAATAAAAATAATAATTTAAAATTTATAGAGCGCTATTTTCATAAAGTGATCAATGGTGCTTCACAAATTGCATGCCACCAACACAAAAATACAATTTAAATAAAAATAAAACGGATCTTTATCACCAAAGTATCAATACATGTTATGTAGTTTAACTGGTCTAAATGTGGGCAAAACATAAAACACAATCAAATTTGAAACTAACATCAGGTCAACTGATCAGAACAAAATATTTTATTAATTGAATTGCCAGGCAGTTCAACTTATTTTTTTCTTCTTCATATAATGAACAATATATATGTGTATATGTGACCCCGCACGGCGGATGTTTATTTCACAATTTCCTGCAAACAAAATTACTGAAATCGATTTAAAAGCGAAATTCCGAGAACCATTTTGCGGTTGTTAGTGCGTTTTTTTTTCAAAACATCCTGTATTTCTCGAAATCGTAATTTCATTGTTTTTCGACTTTCAATGTCCATAACTTTCCAACAGAATGCATGATGGATATAATTTTTTCACCACTGAAAAGCTAAAGAGTTGCCCTTTCATATGATACCAATAACTCATTTTTTATTTCTGGGACGTTTCTGTGGGTTTTGTCATGTTGGGTCACATATATGTTCCTGTTCCATATGTTTATGGGTAATATACTACTCAAAACAATTTAGGGAACACGGGAATAA
>CM055822.1:950702-966647 GCA_029582265.1 Zoroaster sp. YZ-2022
GGTTCCCCTTTCAGGAAATCACATGATTCTTTACATTTAGACAATTTATTCATACCTTAAACGGCCTCCATGCACACTTTTAGCCCTCCGTAAATATGGTCAAAATACGCGATGAACTCAGGGTAGACACCTGGACTATGTCTGTTATTTCGTTTTAATCACAAAAATATATTGTTGTTGATTAAAACACAAATACGAATGAAATTATTTCTAGCGACGGTTATAACTTAAAAGTTTTAAGGGAGGCCGACAAATTTATATTCAAATTAAAGCTTAGGTTCTCTCTTTTTAGGAAATCACATGACTTTACATTTAGATAATTCTTCATACCTTAAACGCCACCATGCACACTTAGCCCTCCGTAAAATACTGTCAAAATACGGCCATAACTCAGGGTAACAGCCGACATTGTTGTGATTAAAACACAAATACGAATGAAATTATTTCTAGCGACGGTTATAACTTAAAAGTTTTTAAAGGAGGCCGACAAATTGATATCCAAATTAAAGCTTAGGTTCTCCTCTTTAGGAAATCACATGACTTTTACATTTAGACAATTTCTTCATACCTTAAACCTCCATGCACACTTAGCCCTCCGTAAAATACGGTCAAAAATACGCGACAGAACTCAAGGTAAACACCCGACATTGTTGTGATTTAAAAACACAACATTGAATGAAATTATTTCTAGCGACGGTTATAACTTTAAAAGTTTTAAGGGGGGGCGAAAAATTTATATCCAAATTAAAGCTTAGGTTCTCCTCTTTTAGGAAATCACATGACTTTTACATTTAGATAATTTCTTCATACCTTAAAGGACCACCATGCATTAGCCCTCCGCAAAATGCTGTCAAAATACGGGCCATAACTCAGGTAGACAGCCTCATATTGTTGTGATTAAAACACAAATACGAATGAAATTAGTTCTAGTGACGGTTATAATTTAAAAAGTTTTTTGGGGAGGCCGACAAATTGATATCCAAATTAAAGCTTAGGTTGTCCTCTTTTAGGAAATCACATGACTTTACATTTAGACAATTTCTTCATACCTTAAACGGACCAATTATGCACACTTAGCCCTCCGTAAAATACGGTCAAAATACGGGCGACAGAACTCAGGGTAGACGACCCGACATTGTTGTGATTAAACACAAATACGAATGAAATTATTTCTAGCGACGGTTATAACTTTAAAAGTTTTATGAGTGGCGACAAATTTATATCCAAATTAAAGCTTAGGTTCTCCTCTTTAGGAAATCACATGACTTTTACATTTAGATAATTTCTTCATACCTTAAACGGCCTCCATGCACACTTTAGCCCTCCGTAAATGCTGTCAAAATACCCGACATAACTCAGGGTAGACAGCCTATATTGTTGTGATTAAAACACAAATACGAATGAAATTATTTCTAGAGACGGTTATAACTTTAAAAGTTTTAAGGGAGGGCGACAAATTTATATCCAAATTAAAAGCTTAGGTTCTCCTCTTTAGGAAATCACATGACTTTTACATTTAGATAATTCTTCATACCTTAAATGGCCTCCATGCACACTTAGCCCTCCGCAAAATGCTGTCAAAATACGGGCCATAACTCAGGGTAGACAGCCTATATTGTTGTGATTAAAACACAAATACGAATGAAATTATTTCTAGCGACGGTTATAACTTTAAAAGTTTTTAAAGGAGGCCGACAAATTTATATCCAAATTAAAGCTTAGGGTTCTCCTCATTTAGGAAATCACATGACTTTTACATTTAGATAATTTCTTCATACCTGTGCTGCCCACCATGCACACTTAGCCCTCCACAAAATACTGTCAAAATACGGGCCATAACTCAGGGTAGACAGCCTATATTGTTGTGATTAAAACACAAATACGAATGAAATTATTTCTAGCGACGGTTATAACTTTAAAAGTTTTTAAGGGAGGCCGACAAATTTATATCCAAATTAAAGCTTAGGTTCTCCTCATTTAGGAAATCACATGACTTTTACATTTAGATAATTTCTTCATACCTTAAAGGACCACCATGCACACTTAGCCCTCCGCAAAATACTGTCAAAATACGGGCCATAACTCAGGGTAGACAGCCTATATTGTTGTGATTAAAACACAAATACGAATGAAATTATTTCTAGCGACGGTTATAACTTTAAAAGTTTTTAAGGGAGGCCGACAAATTTATATCCAAATTAAAGCTTAGGTTCTCTCTTTTTAGGAAATCACATGACTTTTACATTTAGATAATTTCTTCATACCTTAAAGGACCTCCATGCACACTTAGCCTCCGTAAAATGCTGTCAAAATACGGGCCATAACTCAGGGTAGACAGCTGACATTGTTGTGATTAAAACACAACGAATGAAATTATTTCTAGCGACGGTTATAACTTTAAAAGTTTTTAAGGGAAGCCGACAAATTGATATCCAAATTAAAGCTTAGGTTCTCCTCTTTTAGGAAATCACATGACTTTTACATTTAGACAATTTCTTCATACCTTAAACGGCTTGCATGCACACTTAGCCTCCGTAAATACTGGTCAAAATACGCGACAGAACTCAGGGTAGACACTCGGACATTGTTGTGATTAAAACACAAATACGAATGAAATTATTTCTAGCGACGGTTATAACTTTAAAAGTTTTTAAGGGAGGCCGACAAATTTATATCCAAATTAAAGCTTAGGTTGTCCTCTTTTAGGAAATCACATGACTTTTACATTTAGACAATTTGTTCATACCTTAAAGGACCACCATGCACACTTAGCCCTCCGCAAAATACTGTCAAAATACGGGCCATAACTCAGGGTAGACAGCCTATATTGTTGTGATTAAAACACAAATACGAATGAAATTATTTCTAGCGACGGTTATAACTTTAAACGTTTTTTAAGGAGGGCGACAAATTTATATCCAAATTAAAGCTTAGGCTCTCTTTAGGAAATCACATGACTTTTACATTTAGATAATTTCTTCATACCTTAAATGGCCTCCATGCACACTTAGCCCTCCGCAAAATGCTGTCAAAATACGGGCCATAACTCAGGGTAGACAGCCTATATTGTTGTGATTAAAACACAAATACGAATGAAATTATTTCTAGCGACGGTTATAACTTTAAAAGTTTTTAAGGGAGGCCGACAAATTTATATCCAAATTAAAGCTTAGGTTCTCCTCTTTTAGGAAATCACATGACTTTTAAATTTAGATAATTTCTTCATACCTTAAAGGACCACCATGCACACTTAGCCCTCCGCAAAATACTGTCAAAATACGGGCCATAACTCAGGGTAGACAGCCTATATTGTTGTGATTAAAACACAAATACGAATGAAATTATTTCTAGCGACGGTTATAACTTTAACAGTTTTTAAGGGCGCGACAAATTTATATCCAAATTAAAGCTTAGGTTCTCCTCTTTTAGGAAATCACATGACTTTTACATTTAGATAATTTCTTCATACCTTAAATGGCCTCCATGCACACTTAGCCCTCCGCAAAATGCTGTCAAAATACGGGCCATAACTCAGGGTAGACAGCCTATATTGTTGTGATTAAAACACAAATACGAATGAAATTATTTCTAGCGACGGTTATAACTTTAAAAGTTTTTAAGGAAGGCCGACAAATTTATATCCAAATTAAAGCTTAGGTTCTCCTCTTTTAGGAAATCACATGACTTTTACATTTAGATAATTTCTTCATACCTTAAAGGACCACCATGCACACTTAGCCCTCCGTAAAATGCTGTCAAAATACGGGCCATAACTCAGGGTAGACAGCCTATATTGTTGTGATTAAAACACAAATACGAATGAAATTATTTCTAGCGACGGTTATAACTTTAAAAGTTTTTAAGGGAGGCCGACAAATTGATATCCAAATTAAAGCTTAGGTTCTCCTCTTTTAGGAAATCACATGACTTTTACATTTAGATAATTTCTTCATACCTTAAACGGCCTCCAATGCACACTTAGCCCTCCGTAAAATACGGTCAAAATACGCGACAGAACTCAGGGTAAACACCCGACATTGTTGTGATTAAAACACAAATACGAATGAAATTATTTCTAGCGACGGTTATAACTTTAAAAGTTTTTAAGGGAGGGCGACAAATTTATATCCAAATTAAAGCTTAGGTTCTCCTCTTTTAGGAAATCACATGACTTTTACATTTAGATAATTTCTTCATACCTTAAATGGCCTCCATGCACACTTAGCCCTCCGCAAAATGCTGTCAAAATACGGGCCATAACTCAGGGTAGACAGCCTATATTGTTGTGATTAAAACACAAATACGAATGAAATTATTTCTAGCGACGGTTATAACTTTAAAAGTTTTTAAGTGAGGGCGACAAATTTATATCCAAATTAAAGCTTATGTTCTCCTTTAGGAAATCACATGACTTTTACATTTAGATAATTTCTTCATACCTTAAACGGCCTCCATGCACACTTAGCCCTCCGCAAAATACTGGTCAAAATACGGGCCATAACTCAAGGGTAGACAGCCTGACATTGTTGTGATTAAAACACAAATACGAATGAAATTATTTCTAGCGACGGTTATAACTTTAAAAGTTTTAAGGGAGGCCGACAAATTTATATCCAAATTAAAGCTAGGTTCTCCTCATTTAGGAAATCACATGACTTTTACATTTAGATAATTTCTTCATACCTTAAAGGACCTCCATGCACACTTAGCCTCCCATAAAAATACTGTCAAAATACGGGCCATAACTCAGGGTAGACAGCCTATATTGTTGTGATTAAAACACAAACAAGAATGAAAATATTTCTAGCGAAGGTTATAACTTTAAACAGTTTTATGAGCCGACAAATTTATATCCAAATTAAAGCTTAGGTTCTCCTCATTTAGGAAATCACATGACTTTTACATTTAGATAATTTCTTCATACCTTAAAGGACCACCATGCACACTTAGCCCTCCGCAAAATACTGTCAAAATACGGGCCATAACTCAGGGTAGACAGCCTATATTGTTGTGATTAAAACACAAATACGAATGAAATTATTTCTAGCGACGGTTATAACTTTAAAAAGTTTTTATGAGGCCGACAAATTGATATCCAAATTAAAGCTTAGGTTGTCCTCTTTTAGGAAATCACATGACTTTTACATTTAGACAATTTCTTCATACCTTAAACGGCCTCCATGCACACTTAGCCCTCCGTAAAATACGGTCAAAATACGCGACAGAACTCAGGGTAAATACCCGACATTATTGTGATTAAACACAAATACGAATGAAATTATTTCTAGCGACGGTTATAACTTTAAAAGTTTTTAAGGGAGGGCGACAAATTTATATCCAAATTAAAGCTTAGGTTCTCCTCTTTTAGGAAATCACATGACTTTTACATTTAGATAATTTCTTCATACCTTAAAGGACCACCATGCACACTTAGCCCTCCGTAAAATGCTGTCAAAATACGGGCCATAACTCAGGGTAGACAGCCTATATTGTTGTGATTAAAACACAAATACGAATGAAATTATTTCTAGCGACGGTTATAACTTTAAAGGTTTTTAAGGGAGGCCGACAAATTGATATCCAAATTAAAGCTTAGGTTGTCCTCTTTTAGGAAATCACATGACTTTTACATTTAGACAATTTCTTCATACCTTAAACGGCCTCCATGCACACTTAGCCCTCCGTAAAATACGGTCAAAATACGCGACAGAACTCAGGGTTAACACCCGACATTGTTGTGATTAAAACACAAATACGAATGAAATTATTTCTAGCGACGGTTATAACTTTAAAAGTTTTTAAGGGAGGCTGACAAATTTATATCCAAATTAAAGCTTAGGTTCTCCTCTTTTAGGAAATCACATGACTTTTACATTTAGATAATTTCTTCATACCTTAAAGGACCACCATGCACACTTAGCCCTCCGCAAAATACTGTCAAAATACGGGCCATAACTCAGGTAGACAGCCTATATTGTTGTGATTAAAACACAAATACGAATGAAATTATTTCTAGCGACGGTTATAACTTTAAAAGATTTTTATGGTGGGCGACAAATTTATATCCAAATTAAAGCTTAGGTTCTCCTCTTTTAGGAAATCACATGACTTTTACATTTAGATAATTTCTTCATACCTTAAAGGACCACCATGCACACTTAGCCCTCCGAAAAATGCTGTCAAAATACGGGCCATAACTCAGGGTAGACAGCCTATATTGTTGTGATTAAAACACAAATACGAATGAAATTATTTCTAGCGACGGTTATAACTTTAAAAGTTTTTAAGGGAGGCCGACAAATTGATATCCAAATTAAAGCTTAGGTTGTCCTCTTTTAGGAAATCACATGACTTTTACATTTAGACAATTTCTTCATACCTTAAACGGCCTCCATGCACACTTAGCCCTCCGTAAAATACGGTCAAAATACGCGACAGAACTCAGGGTAAACACCCGACATTGTTGTGATTAAAACACAAATACGAATGAAATTATTTCTAGCGACGGTTATAACTTTAAAAGTTTTTAAGGGAGGCCGACAAATTTATATCCAAATTAAAGCTTAGGTTCTCCTCTTTTAGGAAATCACATGACTTTTACATTTAGATAATTTCTTCATACCTTAAATGGCCTCCATGCACACTTAGCCCTCTGCAAAATGCTGTCAAAATACGGGCCATATCTCAGGATAGACAGCGTATATTGTTGTGATTAAAACACAAATACGAATGAAATTATTTCTAGCGACGGTTATAACTTTTAAAAGTTTTTAGGGAGGGCGACAAATTTATATCCAAATTAAAGCTTAGGTTCTCCTCTTTTAGGAAATCACATGACTTTTACATTTAGATAATTTCTTCATACCTTAAAGGACCACCATGCACACTTAGCCCTCCGCAAAATGCTGTCAAAATACGGGCCATAACTCAGGGTACAAATACGAATGAAATTGTTTCTAGCGACGGTTATAACTTTAAAAGTTTTTAAGGGAGGCCGACAAATTGATATCCAAATTAAAGCTTAGGTTCTCCCTCTTTAGGAAATCACATGACTTTTATTTAGACAATTTCTTCATACCTTAAACGGCCTCCATGCACACTAGCCCTCCGTAAAATACGGTCAAAATACGCGACAGAACTCAGGTAAACACCGACATTGTTGTGATTAAAACACAAATACTAATTAAATTATTTCTAGCGAAGGTAATAACTTTAAAATTTTTAAAGTGAGGGCGACAAATTTATATCCAAATTAAAGCTTAGGTTCTCCTCTTTTAGGAAATCACATGACTTTTACATTTAGATAATTTCTTCATACCTTAAATGGCCTCCATGCACACTTAGCCCTCCGCAAAATGCTGTCAAAATACGGGCCATAACTCAGGGTAGACAGCCTATATTGTTGTGATTAAAACACAAATACGAATGAAATTATTTCTAGCGACGGTTATAACTTTAAAAGTTTTTAAGGGAGGCCGACAAATTTATATCCAAATTAAAGCTTAGGTTCTCCTCTTTTAGGAAATCACATGACTTTTACATTTAGATAATTTCTTCATACCTTAAAGGACCACCATGCACACTTAGCCCTCCGCAAAATACTGTCAAAATACGGGCCATAACTCAGGGTAGACAGCATATATTGTTGTGATTAAAACACAAATACGAATGAAATTATTTCTAGCGACGGTTATAACTTTAAAAGTTTTTAAGGGAGGCCGACAAATTTATATCCAAATTAAAGCTTAGGTTCTCCTCATTTAGGAAATCACATGACTTTTACATTTAGATAATTTCTTCATACCTTAAAGGACCACCATGCACACTTAGCCCTCCACAAAATACTGTCAAAATACGGGCCATAACTCAGGGTAGACAGCCTATATTGTTGTGATTAAAACACAAATACGAATGAAATTATTTCTAGCGACGGTTATAACTTTAAAAGTTTTTAAAGGGAGGGCAACAAATTTATATCCAAATTAAAGCTGGTTCTCCTCTTTTAGGAAATCACATGACTTTTACATTTAGATAATTTCTTCATACCTTAAAGGACCACCATGCACACTTAGCCCTCCGCAAAATGCTGTCAAAATACGGGCCATAACTCAGGGTAGACAGCCTATATTGTTGTGATTAAAACACAAATACGAATGAAATTATTTCTAGCGACGGTTATAACTTTAAAAGTTTTTAAGGGAGGGCGACAAATTTATATCCAAATTAAAGCTTAGGTTCTCCTCTTTTAGGAAATCACATGACTTTTACATTTAGATAATTTCTTCATACCTTAAAGGACCACCATGCACACTTAGCCCTCCGTAAAATACGGTCAAAATACGCGACAGAACTCAAGGTAAACACCCGACATTGTTGTGATTAAAACACAAATACGAATGAAATTATTTCTAGCGACGGTTATAACTTTAAAAGTTTTTAAGGGAGGGCGACAAATTTATATCCAAATTAAAGCTTAGGTTCTCCTCTTTTAGGAAATCACATGACTTTTACATTTAGATAATTTCTTCATACCTTAAACGACCACCATGCACACTTAGCCCTCCGTAAAATACGGTCAAAATACGCGACAGAACTCAGGGTAAATGACTCAATATTGTTGTGATTAAAACACAAATACGAATGAAATTATTTCTAGCGACGGTTATAACTTTAAAAGTTTTAAGGAGGCCGACAAATTTATATCCAAATTAAAGCTTAGGTTCTCCTCTTTTAGGAAATCACATGACTTTTACATTTAGATAATTTCTTCATACCTTAAAGGACCACCATGCACACTTAGCCCTCCGCAAAATACTGTCAAAATACGGGCCATAACTCACGGTAGACAGCCTATATTGTTGTGATTAAAACACAAATACGAATGAAATTATTTCTAGCGACGGTTATAACTTTAAAAGTTTTTAAGGCAGGGCGACAAATTTATATCCAAATTAAAGCTTAGGTTCTCCTCTTTTAGGAAATCACATGACTTTTACATTTAGATAATTTCTTCATACCTTAAATGGCCTCCATGCACACTTAGCCCTCCGCAAAATGCTGTCAAAATACGGGCCATAACTCAGGGTAGACAGCCTATATTGTTGTGATTAAAACACAAATACGAATGAAATTATTTCTAGCGACGGTTATAACTTTAAAAGTTTTTAAGGGAGGCCGACAAATTTATATCCAAATTAAAGCTTAGGTTCTCCTCATTTAGGAAATCACATGACTTTTACATTTAGATAATTTCTTCATACCTTAAAGGACCACCATGCACACTTAGCCCTCCGCAAAATGCTGTCAAAATACGGGCCATAACTCAGGGTAGACAGCCTATATTGTTGTGATTAAAACACAAATACGAATGAAATTATTTCTAGCGACGGTTATAACTTTAAAAGTTTTTAAGGGAGGGCGACAAATTTATATCCAAATTAAAGCTTAGGTTCTCCTCTTTTAGGAAATCACATGACTTTTACATTTAGATAATTTCTTCATACCTTAAACGACCACCATGCACACTTAGCCCTCCGTAAAATACGGTCAAAATACGCGACAGAACTCAGGGTAAACACCCGACATTGTTGTGATTAAAACACAAATACGAATGAAATTATTTCTAGCGACGGTTATAACTTTAAAAGTTTTTAAGGGAGGGCGACAAATTTATATCCAAATTAAAGCTTAGGTTCTCCTCTTTTAGGAAATCACATGACTTTTACATTTAGATAATTTCTTCATACCTTAAACGACCACCATGCACACTTAGCCCTCCGTAAAATACGGTCAAAATACGCGACAGAACTCAGGGTAAACACCCGACATTGTTGTGATTAAAACACAAATACGAATGAAATTATTTCTAGCGACGGTTATAACTTTAAAAGTTTTAAGGGAGGCCGACAAATTTATATCCAAATTAAAGCTTAGGTTCTCCTCTTTTAGGAAATCACATGACTTTTACATTTAGATAATTTCTTCATACCTTAAATGGCCTCCATACACATTGAGCCCTCCGCAAAATACTGTCAAAATACGGGCCATAACTCACGGTAGACAGCCTATATTGTTGTGATTAAAACACAAATACGAATGAAATTATTTCTAGCGACGGTTATAACTTTAAAAGTTTTTAAGGGAGGCCGACAAATTGATATCCAAATTAAAGCTTAGGTTGTCCTCTTTTAGGAAATCACATGACTTTTACATTTAGACAATTTCTTCATACCTTAAACGGCCTCCATGCACACTTAGCCCTCCGTAAAATACGGTCAAAATACGCGACAGAACTCAAGGTAAACACCCGACATTGTTGTGATTAAAACACAAATACGAATGAAATTATTTCTAGCGACGGTTATAACTTTAAAAGTTTTTAAGGGAGGCCGACAAATTTATATCCAAATTAAAGCTTAGGTTCTCCTCATTTAGGAAATCACATGACTTTTACATTTAGATAATTTCTTCATACCTTAAAGGACCACCATGCACACTTAGCCCTCCGCAAAATACTGTCAAAATACGGGCCATAACTCAGGGTAGACAGCCTATATTGTTGTGATTAAAACACAAATACGAATGAAATTATTTCTAGCGACGGTTATAACTTTAAAAGTTTTTAAGGGAGGCCGACAAATTTATATCCAAATTAAAGCTTAGGTTCTCCTCATTTAGGAAATCACATGACTTTTACATTTAGATAATTTCTTCATACCTTAAAGGACCACCATGCACACTTAGCCCTCCGTAAAATACGGTCAAAATACGCGACAGAACTCAGGGTAAACACCCGACATTGTTGTGATTAAAACACAAATACGAATGAAATTATTTCTAGCGACGGTTATAACTTTAAAAGTTTTTAAGGGAGGGCGACAAATTTATATCCAAATTAAAGCTTAGGTTCTCCTCTTTAGGAAATCACATGACTTTTACATTTAGATAATTTCTTCATACCTTAAACGACCACCATGCACACTTAGCCCTCCGTAAAATACGGTCAAAATACGCGACAGAACTCAGGGTAAACACCCGACATTGTTGTGATTAAAACACAAATACGAATGAAATTATTTCTAGCGACGGTTATAACTTTAAAAGTTTTTAAGGGAGGCCGACAAATTTATATCCAAATTAAAGCTTAGGTTCTCCTCTTTTAGGAAATCACATGACTTTTACATTTAGATAATTTCTTCATACCTTAAATGGCCTCCATGCACACTGAGCCCTCCGCAAAATACTGTCAAAATACGGGCCATAACTCACGGTAGACAGCCTATATTGTTGTGATTAAAACACAAATACGAATGAAATTATTTCTAGCGACGGGTATAACTTTAAAAGTTTTTAAGGGAGGCCGACAAATTTATATCCAAATTAAAGCTTAGGTTCTCTCTTTTGGAAATCACACGACTTTTACATTTAGATAATTTCTTCATACCTTAAAGGGCCACCATGCACACTTAGCCCTCCGCAAAATGCTGTCAAAATACGGGCCATAACTCAGGGTAGACAGCCTATATTGTTGTGATTAAAACACAAATACGAATGAAATTATTTCTAGCGACGGTTATAACTTTAAAAGTTTTTATGTGAGGCCGACAAATTTATATCCAAATTAAAGCTTAGGTTCTCCTCTTTTAGGAAATCACATGACTTTTACATTTAGATAATTTCTTCATACCTTAAAGGACCACCATGCACACTTAGCCCTCCGCAAAATACTGTCAAAAATACGGGCCATAACTCAGGGTAGACAGCCTATATTGTTGTGATTAAAACACAAATACGAATGAAATTATTTCTAGCGACGGTTATAACTTTAAAAGTTTTTAAGGGAGGCCGACAAATTTATATCCAAATTAAAGCTTAGGTTCTCCTCATTTAGGAAATCACATGACTTTTACATTTAGATAATTTCTTCATACCTTAAAGGACCACCATGCACACTTAGCCCTCCGTAAAATACGGTCAAAATACGCGACAGAACTCAGGGTAAACACCCGACATTGTTGTGATTAAAACAAATACGAATGAAATTATTTCTAGCGACGGTTATAACTTTAAAAGTTTTTAAGGGAGGGCGACAAATTTATATCCAAATTAAAGCTTAGGTTCTCCTCTTTGAAATCACATGACTTTTACATTTAGATAATTTCTTCATACCTTAAAGGACCACCATGCACACTTAGCCCTCCGCAAAATACTGTCAAAATACGGGCCATAACTCAGGGTAGACAGCTAATATTGTTGTGATTAAAACACAAATACGAATGAAATTATTTCTAGCGACGGTTATAACTTTAAAAGTTTTTAAGGGGGGCCGACAAATTTATATCCAAATTAAAGCTTAGGTTCTCCTCTTTTAGGAAATCACATGACTTTTACATTTAGATAATTTCTTCATACCTTAAAGGACCACCATGCACACTTAGCCCTCCGCAAAATACTGTCAAAATACGGGCCATAACTCACGGTAGACAGCCTATATTGTTGTGATTAAAACACAAATACGAATGAAATTATTTCTAGCGACGGTTATAACTTTAAAGTTTTTAAGGAGGCCGAAAAATTGATATCCAAATTAAAGCTTAGGTTGTCCTCTTTTAGGAAATCACATGACTTTTACATTTAGACAATTTCTTCATACCTTAAACGGCCTCCATGCACACTTAGCCCTCCGTAAAATACGGTCAAAATACGCGACAGAACTCAAGGTAAACACCCGACATTGTTGTGATTAAAACACAAATACGAATGAAATTATTTCTAGCGATTTGGTTATAACTTTAAAAGTTTTTAAGGAGGGCGACAAATTTATATCCAAATTAAAGCTTAGGGTCTCCTCATTTAGGAAATCACATGACTTTTTACATTTAGATAATTTCTTCATACCTTAAAGGACCACCATGCACACTTAGCCCTCCGCAAAATACTGTCAAAATACGGGCCATAACTCAGGGTAGACAGCCTATATTGTTGTGATTAAAACACAAATACGAATGAAATTATTTCTAGCGACGGTTATAACTTTAAAAGTTTTTAAGGGAGGGCGACAAATTGATATCCAAATTAAAGCTTAGGTTGTCCTCTTTTAGGAAATCACATGACTTTTACATTTAGACAATTTCTTCATACCTTAAACGGCCTCCATGCACACTTAGCCCTCCATAAAATACGGTCAAAATACGCGACAGAACTCAGGGTTAACACCCGACATTGTTGTGATTAAAACACAAATACGAATGAAATTATTTCTAGCGAAGGTTATAACTTTAAAAGTTTTTAAGGGAGGCCGACAAATTGATATCCAAATTAAAGCTTAGGTTGTCCTCTTTAGGAAATCACATGACTTTTACATTTAGACAATTTCTTCATACCTTAAACGGCCTCCATGCACACTTAGCCCTCCGCAAAATACTGTCAAAATACGCGACATAACTCAGGTAAACAGCCTATATTGTTGTGATTAAAACACAAATACGAATGAAATTATTTCTATGACGGTTATAACTTTAAAAGTTTTAAGGGAGGCCGACAAATTTATATCCAAATTAAAGCTTAGGTTCTCCTCTTTAGGAAATCACATGACTTTTACATTTAGATAATTTCTTCATACCTTAAATGGCCTCCATGCACACTTAGCTCCTCCGCAAAATGCTGTCAAAATACGGGCCATATAACTCAGGGTAGACAGCCTATATTGTTGTGATTAAAACACAATACGAATGAAATTATTTCTAGCGACGGTTATAACTTTAAAAGTTTTTAAGGAGTGGCCGACAAATTTATATCCAAATTAAAAGCTTAGGTTCTCCTCATTTAGGAAATCACATGACTTTTTACATTTAGATAATTTCTTCATACCTTAAAGGACCAGCATGCACACTTAGCCCTCCGCAAAATACTGTCAAAATACGGGCCATAACTCAGGGTAGACAGCCTATATTGTTGTGATTAAAACACAAATACGAATGAAATTATTTCTAGCGACGGTTATAACTTAAAAAAATTTTAAGGGAGGGCGACAAATTTATATCCAAATTAAAGCTTAGGTTCTCCTCTTTTAGGAAATCACATGACTTTTACATTTAGATAATTTCTTCATACCTTAAAGGACCACCATGCACACTTAGCCCTCCGTAAAATGCTGTCAAAATACGGGCCATAACTCAGTGTAGACAGCCTATATTGTTGTGATTAAAACACAAATACGAATGAAATTATTTATAGCGACGGTTATAACTTTAAAAGTTTTTAAGGGTGGCCGACAAATTTATATCCAAATTAAAGCTTAGGTTCTCCTCATTTAGGAAATCACATGACTTTTACATTTAGATAATTTCTTCATACCTTAAGACGTTCGACGCAGTGATCTGACTGTCGAGTATAGCGCCGTTTTCCATGCCAAGCGGAGTACAACAGTCACAAACTGTAGACAAAATAGAAAAGAACATAGCCTAATGATTATCCAATTGAGTTCACTGTTGTGATTAATATAGTAATTAATACAACATTTGCCTACAAGTATTTGAAGGAGAGTTACCTTGAAAACCTAATAGAAAACATTATTCAATACAATACAGCTCATCGTAAAGTATTAGTTTCAACAAATTCAACAGCTTCATACCTATGACATTGACTAAGAACCCACACTGTCCCTGGTTACCAGCCGTATCTCCTTTATATCCTGATTATCATTATCCTCTTCAAAGTGTTTTTGGGGGCACTGTTTAGGAGAGACGGTCTGTTGAGGTTCCTACACTCGTGTATAAGAGTGATTATAATAATGTATTCATAATTTGTGTCCCTAATATTGTTAATGTGTTTATTAAGGGTGTTATCATAAGAATGGAAGAGGAATCGCCTTTTCAATAACAACTTGAGTCAGAGCACCATTGAAATAGACGACATTCTGCGTTAATGGATCTTTATTGCGCGGTCTTTACCGAATGATAAAGGGACAGAACCGAACCGAAGGGGAGGTCTTTTATCGCCCGTGGCCACGACCCGAGGTCTTTATCCTGTGGAAAAGACTAAGCATCGAACTTTTATTCCCGTTCATAAGTGCCCATTTAGATTTCGTTTTTAAATTTCAATATCCAGTGCCATTTATATTGAAAAAGAGCCAGAACGAATATGTCATATCCAATATTTGAGAACGGAGGATATTCCAACTTGAAGTTTGTCTTAACTGTCTTAGGCATTTATGAATAAACTCTGGTCTATCGATATAGAGTATTTATGGTTGCCCTGACACCAGCAGCGTAACCAGGATTTGCCCAAGGAGGCGGTCATCGCTAAATACATAGTGCATCAGGGAGGGAAGTTTTGCCACTTTTGGGACTCATTATTTGGGTTGTAACATTTTTATGAGCTCAAACCGTTAAGTGAGTAAACGTTAGTCCCTAGAGGAGCTGTTCATACCTATGACATGGACTAAGAACCCACACTCTGCAGAGTTAACCAGCCGTGACATTCGTGTGACCCACTTTAAACACATCACCTGATACGACAATCGTTCCGTCATTCTCATCCTTACACGTGATTTGGGATCTCGATATTCCCCCATCACGTCATCAGTGGCACTAGGTCGCGTTGATAGGTACCAGTAGACTGGGACACGTGTATTGCGTTGTCTTTGGTGGATTTGAAGGCATCGTGTGAGGTTACTTGAGGATCTTGAGTATCGATATTATGTACTTAACCACATCAGGTCTGGAATCTTTATGCGTTCAGGCAGGAGGGTGGGTGTTGGAAACTCTTTGTATTTTCATATTTCAGTACATTCAAGACAACATAATCACATCCATATCAATATTTATGTCGTAACCATATATTGGGCAAAACTCTATAAAACATTTTGTCCATTTCAACGAACGGTTCCATATTGGAATCACAAATGCATGTGGTCACATGAATTAATTTCTTGTCAAGATCATT
>CM055822.1:967147-1001897 GCA_029582265.1 Zoroaster sp. YZ-2022
TAATTATTGGATGGGGTTTGCAAATGCGTTTGTTCTTTCTGCAGTACAGAATTGCCATGTCACACAACACTGGTGTAGGTTGTGTTACAAGTATGTGCGGCTGCAAGCCTTTTGTACTAAAGGCTGACGAAAATCATCAAATAATTGTGTTGACTTCTGCTGTGTGTTTAAATTGAATTCTTCATATTTCTATTCGTTAAGTTCAGCAAAATAGTTAGTCGTCTGCAGAGGTTTTTTGTCTGTATCGAAAATAAGTCCTTTTGGAAAATTTTCTTTAAAAAGTGAAGATGATAGTGGTGGGTGCATATATAGACCGATAAAAAAATATTATACTACACAAGGGGAAATTAAAGAGGCCTTGACCAAAAACGGGTTGCAAACAGTAACAGTATACTGACAATAAAAAGCAATTTATATAGGCTATGAGGCAGATATTTTGTAATTCGTTATAGATAAAAACAATCTGAAACTTCAAAAGATCTATGTTAATATAAAAATTATAAGAATAAAATATTACAGCTAAAAAGTGGCAAATCCAAATACCCAGAAAATGACATTAAAATGTTTATAATCATGAAATGACTCGTGTCGTGTCCAAAATAAAGTGACATCTGCTACACCAATGTTGATGGTACTCTATTGTAACCATCCACGCTTAGTGAAGCTAAAACAAAATGGATTAGGAACATACTTCGTTGGGAAAGCAATCCAAAATCATGATCATCATTAAAAGAGACATTATCATTAGCAATAAAATAGTATAGGAGTTACCGGTTAATTCGCTAACCGTTTAACCGAAACTTTCATGGTCGGTTAACCGGTTAACTGAAATTCAACACCTGACGGCCACATAAACAAGATCGTCGGCAAATATGGCACAATGTGTATAAATGTTAAATCGAAAAGCATAAATAAACTTCCCACAATGATTGTTCAATAACCAATACGACAAAAATGAAAATCTAGAACAACAAAATGGGCGTCAAATTCTTCCAAAATTATTAGTCGTATTTTTTAAATATTGGTTTCGGTTAGCCGGTTAGCAAATTTCTAAACGGTTAGTTGCAGTTTTGGTCAGATAACCGGTGAACCGGTTAACCGTCCCAGCACTACAATAAAATAGGCTAAGTTCAGTTGCAACCAATTCTGTAAAATGTTTTTCCCCCTGAGCAACCAATTCAGCTGACAGAAACCTTTCATATATTAATTTCCTATACATACAGTCATAGGTCTACCATTGGTCCTAACATTCTATTCATTTTGTAAACAATTTTCAAAGATCTATTCGAGGTTTCAGTGATTGTTTATTTCACTTCTTGTGTTGTAAGGTATTCAACTACTGGATATTGTATCTAGGTATGTTGCCATGGGGATGATACAATACTGTTAAAGTGAGAGTATATAGGGCCTAATTGCTGTCCCTCGCTTCATATATTATACCGTTATGGGCAATATATATGTGTGTAAAAATCGTGTTTAGAATTTAAACGCATTCCTACGCGTTTATTTTGCGTGTGTTTAAATTCTAAACACCATTTTTACAGTGTATACATGTCTGACACCATTAAGTTGGAGTCAAAATAAGGGAATGAGGAGATGGCTTTCTTGATTTCTGGTTACTGTTTATTCTGTAAATGGAGAGGAGAACAGTTTGGGCTATTACCTCCTCAAACACAGAATTACTAGTATCAGGGGGCCAAATACTTAAGTTCCAAAAATTAAAGATCTATTAATTAATTAATAAATAAAAGCTACAAGGAAAATATAAACGGATGGCTAGAGCATGGTTATGTAATTAATTTAAACCATATGGCGATTCGCGCCAAAATGTCGGCGTTGGCCGCCATCTTGCGGACAATCCCGTATTCAATAAAAATACAGAAAATGTTTCTATAATGCATTTGTCACTTCTACAAATATACAAATTCAAAGTATCTCTTCGTATAAGGTGATTAGAAAAGAGGATTGAACTAGATAACCGGCATTATTTAAAGGTTATTTCTACAATTTGCTATACAACCTTCGTCATTCATCATAGCCTAAACATTAACTCTTTTCCCAATAAATGCAGAATAAAGAATTTACAAATAAAAGTATATCGATAGTTTGATATGAGTTTATATTATTAAAGTATAAAGTAAATAACTGAAATAAAATGTATTTAATACCAACACAGAATTGCAAGTATTGTGGGCAGCTTGTAGGACCGGCTTGAGCGTATTTTTACATAATTTAAATAACAAAGAGTGGCGTAGGGATATTGATGAAGTCGATTATAGGAACTAATACATATTAAAGGAACTATAAAAAAAAAATTAAAAAATGGGGGTATCTTTTTAAACCGTCACACATGCATATGTATATATACATGTGTAGGTGTGGGAAGATTCTTTTCAGGGAAAACCCCTAAATATAGGCTAAATGAGGCGTCTGTAACAGAAAATAGTCATATGTCATGCGCTCTGAATATTTAAGGGGACAGTAATTATTGGGAAGATATTGCCATTACTTTCTCCCATCAAAATTATTTGTGGACATTAACCAATTTAATATTATTTGAGGACATTAACCAATTTAATACAAAAAATAAGTGATTTTCAGGGGGCGTATGGATTGTGCGCTTTCCAGCCATGCACAATGTCGTCATGTAACGTTTGCATAACTGATTCTATGAGTACCGGTATGCTTATACTCACTTTGAATCAAGATTTCCTGTGTAGGTTACAGCTTATTGCGTCATATCATTAATGTGAACAATAATGCATTTAAGAAATGTTGGTGTATTAATTATAATTTGGAAATGAAGCACAGGCCTGTTATTTCTCAGATTATTATTATTATTTTTTTTTTACAAATGTTCCTTTGCCTCAAAATTGTCTTGAAAGGAGCGAAGTTGCCACCATGGAAAGAAAGAAGTAGCCTGTATTGTGTCCAAACCCGGCTAGTTTCTTGTTTGTGGGGATGTGGAGTTTGTAAATCCTTCAAAATCAAACATCCAGGAGGTTCAGGGGCTTTGTACTCTAGACCAAAGGGAGGCCCTGGCCTGCTACCCATTTTTCAGGATTTGTTAACTTTTGTTAAATCACACCTTACCTCTGTAAACAAGAGTATACTCTAAATTGTCTTATAGTGAAGATTTGGAACTTCTGCAAAGTAACTTTACAAAAACACTAATTTTGTTCTTTTGAACGACCAATTCTGTATACCTTTAAAAGCAAATTTTCTTCAAACAACAGACGTTCGTATAGTTCCACTTCGTTTGAGTCTGCTTGGTTTACTAAAAACAGTTCACAGGCAACTCTATTTCCACGCGAGTGGCTTGTACGTTTTTCCTCAACGAGGGTAGACCTTGAATTAACCAATAGCCCGCGTATCGCACGCTGAGCAACCAATGTTAGTTATGTGTAAACCAAACGACACGTTGTATATATTATCCACGTCTTCTATCTTCACGCTGACTGACGAAACCATGGATACCGACTATTATTTGGTGCAACGTTAATTTAGTTCCGCTATTATTGATTCTGATGCGGGTGGCCCCGTTTTTGAGGTGTTGATGTCGCTTAATTTGAATGTATGTCTACGGTGGTTTCTGTATACAGATGCATTTAAAAATATTTTACCGTGAAAGAGTATAGGCCTACTGATTAAATTTTTTATTTTTGTTTATCCCAAATTGTAACGCTGTATAAGAGGTCTGGGTCCCTTTTTGTCCTTTTCTATGTGTCTGGTATTTTTTCGTTGTAGCTTGTTTGTTTAAGCGCCTATAGGAATATGTATATATGGATTGGTCGCTATATCAAAATGCTTTTTATTACAATTATTATAAAGTATTGAGAAGCAGTTATTTATTAACAAAAGCAAATGATTGGAGTTCATCGGAGCTCATTGGAGTGCCATGGCTGAGCGGTTTAGTGCATCGGATTAATGTTCTGATGGCCGAGTCGTCAGAATGTGGGTTCGAATCCCGACTGCGACCGTGGTGCTTGTGTCCTTGAGCAAGACACTTTACCATAATTGCTTCTCTCCACCCAGGAGTAAATGGGTACCTGTGAGGGCAGAGTTGGTTGTTGTGTTTAATTAGCCAATATGCACCGAAATGGCAGCAATTGATATACTCCCAGGGAGCTGAGATGGTTTATATAGATGGGTAATAATGTACAGCGCTGTGATACCTCGTGTAAGAGCGCTTTAAAAATGCCTCCATTATTGTTATTGTTATTGTTATTGTTATTGTTATTGTTATTTCGCGTTAGCACAACATGAAAAGAAAGATCTTGTTTTCCTTTCTGCCGGTTACACCTCGAGTCAAGCTACGTCCCGTAGCCTTAGATCTCGAGTGTCTTTCGCAGAATCCTTGCTGTCCCTAAGAGTGCCGCCTTCTGTAGTAATTCTACTCTAACAGATGTTCCTATCTCCTTGAGATGTTTCTCCAACGCCTTCGGGATTGTACCCAGTGCTCCCACTACCACAGGAATAACCTTCACCTTGACTTGCCACAGCTTGCGGAGTTCTCTCGCTGAATCCTGATATTTCTGTACCTTCTCCTTCTCCTTCGAAGCTACTCTACTATCACCCGGCACAGCTATATCAATAAGATGACACATCTTTGCATTCTTATCCAAGACAACAACATCCGGCCGTCTATGTTCTATAACATGATCTGTCCGGATGTTGAAGTCCCAGAGAATCTTCACATGATCAGTTTCTTCAACCTTTTTCGGCACATGGTCGTACCACTTCGATTGCACCTTGACACCGTACTTCTTACACAGATCCCAATGGATCACCTTGGCCAACTTGTCGTGTCTGCCTTTGTACTCTGTCTGAGCATGCACTCTGCATTCGCTGACAATGTGAAATACAGTCTCCTCCGCCGCATTGCACATTCTGCACATAGAAGATACATCTGACTTCTCGATCCTTGCCTTCATCACATTCGTCGGCAGAGACTGGTCTTGCGCTGCAGTAATCAGACCCTCAGTTTCTTTCTTTAGTTCTCCTCTCCTCAACCATTCCCAAATCTTGCTACTTGCCACTTCTTCTGTACATCTCAGGAATCGGCCGTGAAGTGGTTTTTCGTGCCAATCTCGTGTTCTTTCTTCTCTTCTTTGATTCTTATACTCCTTTGGACCTAATTCGTCTGCCTTCATGTATTTCTGCGCAACCTTCAACAACTTTTCCCGAGTACTTCTTACATGACACTGCAAGCTCCTTCTCTCGATGTTAACGCTGTCTGATACACTAAGTAACCCTCTTCCGCCCTCTGACCTTGGTAGATAGAGTCTGCTGACATTCAACCGTGGATGTAACATACCGTACATCGTCATCACTTTCCTCGTTTTCCTGTCAGCAACATCTAGATCTGCATTAGTCCACTCGACAATTCCCGCACTGTATCTCATTAGTGACACAGCCCAAGTGTTGATCGCCTTTATCATATTCCCTCCATTCAGCTTGGACTTCAAACACTTCTTCACTCGTCTTATATACTCTTTCTTAAGTCTCTCTTTCGATTCCTCGTGCAGTACATGATCTGCTTCAAGCACTCCAAGATACTTATAACTTTCTTCTTCACCCAACGCCCTCAATTGTGTGCCATGTGGTAAAGCAATTCCATCCGAATGTACCCTTTTACCCCTCTTCATGGTCATCGCAGCACATTTCTCCAGACCAAACTTCATGCCGATGTCATCGCTGAAGATCCGTACAGTCTGCACCAAGGAATCAATCTCTTTCTCGTTCTTCGCAAACAACTTCAGGTCGTCCATGAAGAGAAGATGATTAATCTTGCATCCATCCTTCGTCATCTCGTATCCCGCACTAACCTTCCGCAAAATCATCGTCAAAGGGAACAGCGCCAAAACAAACAACAGTGGAGACAGAGAATCACCCTGGAAAATACCTCGTCTGATGTTTACCTTACCAAGACATTCATCACTAGCCGTCAGATTTGTTCTCATATCCAAACATTCCATAATCCACGAGTGTGATACCATGTCGTATGCCTTCTTGTAATCTATCCATGCCATGGCCAGATTAGTTTTCCTGTTCCTACAGTCCTTTAGCACCGTCTTATCAATGATGAGTTGGTCTTTCGTTCCTCTTGACCGCTTCTTGCAACCTTTCTGCTCATCTGGAAATAACTGCTGATCTTCTATGTGGCTATACAGATCTTCTGCAATGATACCGGTCAGAAGTTTATACATCATGGGTAGACATGTAATAGGTCGATAGTTACTTGCAACGTTACCCTTCTTAATGTCCTTCATGATGAGAACCGTTCTTGCTTCAGTCATCCACGTCGGAACGTTGCCACGCACTAAGCATTGTTGCAGCTGCTGGGCTATTCTTTCGTGAAGACTACTGAAGTTCTTTAGCCAGTATCCGTGCACTTGGTCTGGTCCCGGGGCTTTCCAATTCGGCACTTTCCTCAACTGTTTCTTCACGTTGCTCACATCAATCTGAAATCCCTCTTGTTGTTGTACATTCTTTAACTCGTCTTTCACGTCGGCTAACCATTCTGCTTGTCTGTTATGATCACCAGGCTGATCCCAAAGGCCACCCCAAAAATTCCTTGCGTCTGCTGGCTCTGGGCCCACTTGTGAGTTGTCACATTTCCCGTCCATTATTGTTGTTGTTGTTGTTGTTGTTGTTGTTGTTGTTGTTGTTGTTGTTGTTGTTGTTGTTGTTGTTGTTGTTGTTGTTGTTGTTGTTGTTGTTGTTGTTGTTGTTGTTGTTGTTGTTGTTGTTGTTGTTGTTGTTGTTGTTGTTGTTGTTGTTGTTGTTGTTGTTGTTGTTGTTGTTGTTGTTGTTGTTGTTGTTGTTGTTGTTGTTGTTGTTGTTGTTGTTGTTGTTGTTGTTGTTGTTGTTGTTGTTGTTGTTGTTGTTGTTGTTGTTATTTGTTGTTATTGTTGTTGTTGTTGTTGTTGTTGTTGTTGTTGTTGTTGTTGTTGTTGTTGCTGTTGTTGTTGTTGTTGTTGTTGTTGTTGTTGTTGTTGCTGTTGTTGTTGTTATTGTTGTTGTTGTTGTTATTTGTTGTTGTTGTTATTGTATTTATTGTTGTTGTTATGTTATTTATTTGCTGTTGTTGTTGTTGTTGTTGTTGTTGTTGTTGTTATTTATTTATTGTTGTTGTTATTGTTGTTATTTGTTATTTGTTGTTGCTTGTTGTTGTTATTGTTGTTGTTGTTGTTGTTGTTGTTGTTGTTGTTGTTGTTGTTGTTGTTGTTGTTGTTGTTGTTGTTGTTGTTGTTGTTGTTGTTGTTGTTGTTGTTGTTGTTGTTGTTGTTGTTGTTGTTGTTGTTGTTGTTGTTGTTGTTGTTGTTGTTGTTGTTGTTGTTGTTGTTGTTGTTGTTGTTGTTGTTGTTGTTGTTGTTGTTGTTGTTGTTTAGGCCATATAAGTTTGCCAATCCATTGTATTAATTCAGCCTTTTGAAAACCCATCCATGCGACACCAATCCCAACAAACATAATAATAAAATTGTAGATTTAAATTGTATGATCATATGATGCATTTTCGTGCATATTTGTCAACGTTTGTGGAAAGAGCCATATAGCAGTATTTTACGATGTAAAGGCCCTACAATGTCGAGTTGACTTTCAAGCCTGCAAAGTAGCCTATGCGCATTATATCCCAAATTTGTTATGGTGAAAAGATTTAACCAAAGCCTGCACTGTCTATATTTACGCCCCTGACCAAAACGTTATGAAGTGAAGGTAGTGATAATTCGAAATCCTCTGAATCTACACTGTAAAAATGGTGTTTAGAATCCAAATACATTTCTAAACATATGGCTTTTACTCACTTTGTTTCACATGTTGAGCATAAAACATGTTTAGATTGTTTTTTCTGTGATCTGTGTTTGAATACTAAATACCATATGAATAGGTGTCAAAAAGCTAAGCACATTTAGCTTTGTGACATGTACAGAGGATGGCCGTTTAGCATGTAAACGCATTCCTAAACGCGTTTATTGTAAACGGTTTTGCATGTGTTTAAATTCTAAACACCGTTTTTACAGTGTATGCTTTTAAAATGCTCCATTTCTGACAAATTTACTCATCAAATAGGCCTAGGATGTTTGTTGATAATATTTGAATATTAATCGTAAGCAGATAAACATTAGTGCCGCTTTGGGAGAGGGGGAAATTGCCTCCTGAGGTTTTCTTTGCCCCATCCTCGCCAGTTTCCCTCATAACCTTAATACTACTGTGTCAATAATCGGGTAAATATAGCACCCATCCAAAATTACCAATATTTTCATCAAACTTGTAGCTTTGCATGGTGAAGAGGATAAGGAGAACGATCAGAGCATACTGATCGAAACGTCGAATTGTAACCTCCAGTTCTTTTCAGAACTAATTACTACTCAATTGAGAATTTCACATGGTGTCACTGCAATTATTCTTACTTACAATATTTTCATGTTAATACAAGATCAGCTGAACATCTTTCAAATAAAATGTTCACGCATTTTTCAAAAGATTGACAAGAAATAACCAGCATTCGGCTGCTGATCGGTGCCGACACAACACTGAAAGGCAGCAGTCTACAGCACTGATTAGCACCGCGCGTGACCGATGAACATACATTGAAATACAATAATCAATTCACTCTTAAAACGTTGAATCAACATTTTAAAGAGCTCGGTCAGTGACAACAAGTAGGCCTAATAATATTACAACTGACAAAATAATTTTTATGTTATAAAATTGGACAAATAAATTTATTGATTGATAAACAAAATGGCTCAAGTAATATATATATATACCCAGTTATCAACGCACAAAAAAGACCACGCACGCGAGCAGCGGACAGACCCCAGAGGGCGTTTTTTACCAGTCCGTTCTGTGGTCTTCAGTTTTCCTTATATTTCTCTACCGATTTGGTAGAGAAATGTTAATACATAATGCATTATAGGTAACCAATTTGTTATGGCATCACTTAAGCTATTTAAACATAGACAAGCTCAAAATTTTGATTGGTTTAAAGCAATTTACTTACATAAATTATTAATTTTGCTGGAGGTTTAGGCCTATGTAAACGGACTGGAAAGGCGCCCGTGGCTTCACCACTCGCGTGCGTGGTCTTTTTTCGGGTGTTATATTTTGGAGGGTTGCCGCGTGCAATTTGACTAAAGGCTATCGACCATGATGATGTTATTTGTTGAGATGTTAATTAGACTTAAATAGATCAAGTGGCTTCACACTTTTTTACCTTATGACAAATCCCCATACGGATTGCCTTCATTGATGGATACGTACATTATTAGCAAAAAACACAGTCGGAATATAACATTGGAAAGACCGGATTACACGATGAACCACTTCTTTGTTTCATGATAGGCCTGGTTACATTATGGGCCACTTATTGTATTACACTCAAGATTGCGATAAGATCTGGGCTGAATTACAATAGGGTCCCGCACAACCATTGAAGAATGACTTGAAATTACTTACCATAGTATCATTAGGACATTTGCTTATAATTATTTTTAGGTGAGCCTTTGAAAAATTACTTGAAATTATTTATGCTAGGTATCTTGAGGACATTTACCCGTTTATATTTTCAGTTGAGCTGCAGCACAAATTCACTGGAACTTCAAACGAGCACCCTAACAGTTGTTGAAGATGGACCAACAGTTACTGATGTAGGAACAACAGTTTCTGTTGGAGGTAAGAATAAACCAATCAGCGCCTTATAAGCCATAGCCTATACATGCATTTAAGATCACCTGAAGGGAAGGTACAACATTGTTTATTCCAACAAAATAAAATATAGCCTAACAAATAATAATACTTCGGTCCCACGAAGTAACACAAAGTGGGTTTTTTTAATAATTTTTATTTTATTTATTTATTTTTTATATATTTTGGCGATATTCATCAGAAGCTACAGTGTCACGAGGTTTTGAAGCTGGAAGTGTACTACTTTCTTAATTTGACTAATGAGGGAATACTAAACTTGTGAGGAAGTGAATATTTGCGCTTTCACGAACTGACTCTAATTCAATTCACCGTAGACAATACACTGTGAACGCCGCGGCCGACAGAATAAAACGTTTTCACGAAGTTACACAAACTTTGCATAGTAAATACGTAACCGCATGTCACTTCGTCAAAACGCAAATCAGGTGTTTTGTACAGTTTTCATTTTCACGAACTAACACAAACATTGTAGTGTTTTCAGCGGTTAATTGCTTAGCATTTAAAAACGTCAGGGAGTCCAAAATAACAATTTTCCATAATTCGAAAGTTCTATAGAGACCACAAAGTGACAACAATTCAAAAATATTAATTTTTGATGAAGAAACGTGTTTCAAAAAGAGACTAGTTTAAACACCATTTTCTTCAAATGTAAATTTTGTCTAGTGGGCAAGTTTGTGAGACCAGTGACTAACTGCATAATGTATTATAAACCTTCTTCGTTCTCTTTATATTTCATGTTCCTCTATGACACCAGTCGATACTCAAGGTCCTACCATAAACTGCCCTAATGATGTCTATGGCTACACGAAAGACACCGACGTAAATGTACCAGTGACGTGTGATGTAATATCTGCCTATGATGACGTGGACGGGACAATCTCGAGTTCCCAAATAACGTGTACAAAGGACAATGGCACGGAAATGACTGTCCAATCAGGTGACGCGTTTAACGAGGGTGAAACGACAATCACGTGTTCAGTGTCAGATACGGCTGGTAATCTGGGAGAGTGTGAGTTCTTAATCGATGTCATGGGTATGTACTACTGTAGGTTGAAACTTGACTTACTTACTTGACTGTGCAGGCCCCATACTGAGATTCACACTGATATTCTTGTTGACCAAGAATATCATTCTTATAATAGGCCCATATTGTCTGACTAGCTATTTTGGCTTCTATTTATAAATACAAATATACATGTATTTAAAAGGAAACAAAACAAAACAATTCATGGGGAGCTATTCACGTAACTGTTCACTCATCAGAAAACGAATTTAAGATATTGCCCGTGTTTGGGCCGATTTGACGGTATAAAACTAGAATAAAATGTTGAATTGCTATTTTTCTGGGGTTCAGAAGTTATAAGCTATCATTTGAGGCATTGAACGAGACCCGTGTTCTAATCCTGGTTGCACAGGACAGTGACCACAATTTATTGTATATAACGGGCCGAGACTCGCTGGGCGCGTGGGCAGTCTTCTGATTGGCCAGCGCAGCTGTCAATCAGAATCAAGCGCGTTTGAAATATTGTTTTCGTTTAACAACATTATCTTTCAAAATTCGTTCGCTTTATAAATTCTATTTTGTGGGTCGTTTTAGCTAAACACGGGTGATGTGTATTTAAAAACATTTAACATTGCTTTTTGTGTATACGAGCAATCGAACCCCATATATAAAGACAATAAAGATCATCGCCCCCAACCCTCCACCCCCAAAAAAAAAACACACACTCTAAACCTTTTTGAACTGTTTTGAGTTTTCACCCATTTTATTTGAATTAGGTAATAACCATTATTCAACAAATTACCTGTATTCCTATACAGTTTAAGAAAGGTTGACCCAAATCGTTGCATTGTACAAGATGATTTTACTTTACATAATATTTTCCTACGTATTGTTCTGAAGAAAGGCGTCCAATAAGATTGAAAATGTTATTATTTTGTACTCATATGATATTTGTTTCACGTGTAGTTAATAAAAAAGCACTCTTCTCTCTGACTACTATTTGGCCAATGCCAGCTAAGCTTGAGATGTTGCCAGTTGAACAAAATCAGTCAATCACTACGTAGCCACTATTGTAATTTTTCAAAGTACTTGAAATTGTTACATGCAAGAGCTCACACAGTATCGATATCTTAAAGAGAAGGAACATCATCGGTAATCTTGGCAAAACTGTTTCTATGACTATGCTTACTCTCTTTGAATCAAGATATACATTGCAGGGAAGGTACAACATTGGTAATGTTGGCAAAACTGTTTCTATGACTACGCTTACTCTCTTTGAATCAAGATATACATTGAAGGGAAGGTACAACATTGGTAATGTTTGCAAAACTGCTTCTATGAGTACGCTTACTCTCTTTGAATCAAGATATACATTGAAGGGAATGTACAACATTGGTAATGTTGGCAAAACTGCTTCCATGAGTATGCTTACTCTCTTTGAATCAAGATATACATTGAAGGGAAGGTACAGCATTGGTAATGTTGGCAAAACTGTTTCCATGAGTATGCTTTCTCTCTTTGAATCAAGATATATACGTTGAAGGGAAGGTACAATATTGGTAATGTTGGCAAAACTGCTTCTATGAGTATGCTTACTTTCTTTGAATCGAGATATACATTGAAGGGAAGGTACAATATTGGTAATGTTGGCAAAACTGCTTCTATGAGTATGCTTACTTTCTTTGAATCGAGATATACATTGAAGGGAAGGTACAATATTGGTAATGTTGGCAAAACTGCTTCTATGAGTATGCTTACTTTCTTTGAATCGAGATATACATTGAAGGGAAGGTACAATATTGGTAATGTTGGCAAAACTGCTTCTATGAAGTATGAGTATGCTTACTCTCTTTGAACCAAGATATGCATCAAACAACCAGCCTGTTTCAACCTTGACAGAATAATGAAAAATGCATTGTGTCTTCAATTAAGGATTACGTTTTCTTAAAACTAACATCACCTTAGACAAAAGTGTTTCATCCCCCAGTATTTATGACAGGATATAACGGCATGAAAATGTTTCCAACATGTTCGTGCTGCTATTATTACCGAAGTGCTGGTAACGAAATATGATATTTAAATCTGCACTGTTCTCTTATTACTATAATTACATAAGGCATTATAAACCTTCTTCCTTCTCTTTATATTTCATGTTCCTCTACGACAAGTTCGGCTCGGTCCTTATCGCGGTAAAAACCGTGCGACAAACTGTTATTCCTTAATACACATGTATTTAAAAGGAAACAAAACAAAACAATTCATTGGGAGATATCCACATAGAAAATTAATAAAGAACATCCAACATTGCTTTTGTGTACGAGCAATCGAACCTCATATATAAAGACATCGCGCCCAAAATTAGTTAATAACCATTATTCAACAAATTACCTGTATTCATATACAGTTTAAAATTGGTTTGTGAATAAGGTTGAACAAATCATTGCATGGTACATGATGATTTTACTTTACATAGTTTCCTACATATTGTCCTGAAGAAAGGCATTCAATAAGATTGAAAATGTAATTTTTTTTACTTAAGGCCTATATGATATTTGTTTCACGTGTAGTTTGGAGCACTCTTTTCATCGATTTCTATTTGGCCAATGTCGGCGTGAGATGTTGCCTATTGAAAAAAACTCAATAAAATGGGTTATGCCACATTGTGTAAAATACCGGTAGGTATCGCTAGAGGATGTTGTAACCACTACTGGCATTTTTCAAAGTCAACTTGAAACTGTCCATTCGGTCCAAGCAAGAACTCACACGACTATCAAATATCCGTAGAGAGAAGGAGCATCATTGGTAATGTTTCTATACGAGTATGCTTACTTTCTTTGAATCAAGATAAACATGCAATTTACCAACCTGTGAAAGATTCAGATATATTAGGCCTAGGCTATACGTTGAGAAAAAAGTGAATGAAATGCATTAATTTTTTTTTTTTTTCATTGTAAAGTGAAATTTAGGAAAGTGTAGTCTTTCCTAAATTCAAACTGGAAATTATTTCACTTTTCAGAAAACAGCCCAAACATCACCCACCTCCAGTATTTATGACCAGGATATAATGGGATTTAATGTTTCTAACAAGTAGACCTACTGCTAACGAAATATGGTTGTGTCTGACACGTACATGATAGGTGCATAAGATTGAAATCTGCACTGTTCTCTTATTACTATAATTGCATAGGCCTTCATCACTCTTTATATTTCATGTTCCTTTCTGACATCAGTCGATATTGCAGCTCCTATAGTAACCTGCCCTGATGATGTACAGCTACACCAACGACACCAGTGAGAATGCACTATTCTCAGTGACCTGGGACACGGTCTATCCATATGCAACAGATTACAACGTGGGTTATGAGGCACAGTATCCCCAAGTCACGTGTGAGGATGATGTAGGAACGACGGTCACATCAGGTGACGGATTTAAAGGGGGACACACGACAGTCACTTGTGTCGCATCAGATGCGGCTGGTAACCAGGGACAGTGTGGGTTCTCAGTCATAGGTATATACCACTTTAGGTTGAATCTTGAGACCCACTTTCTTGATGGTGTGAGTCATAGGGTCGCACTCTGTTTTCACCCACTCTGTTTGAAATATTGGTTCTTTTGTCAATCAGTTGGGTCAAATTAATTTTATTAATTATTTGATGACCGTATTCTTAAAAGGTAATATGCAAATATTTTCTTCTAATCATAATGATCAAGTGAAGTCAATTAAATTTGTATTATTTTTGTCCAATTCAGTATAGCATATATTTAGTGAATGTTACTATTTTGGTGTCTACAGTTTGCACCTGTTGTGTTCCGCTTGGCATGGAAAGTGGCGCTATACTCGACAGTCAGATCACTGCGTCGAGCGTCTTAAACGACGACGATGTGAACTACGGCCCAGCACTTGCCCGACTGAACAGCCACAGTAAGTACATTTTATGATAAACATACATGTACAAAGTAAATATTTTGTGGGAAACATGGTTATAGCAAAACGAACTAATAAACAATGCCAGGGCAACCTTTTTTTAAAGATAATGACCGGGAGCAGTGACTTTGAGTAGGCGTGATAAATTTTCGCGCTTAAACGCCTTAAACGATACAAAATATTATCGGAAATAAAGACGGGAACTGAACTGAACCACGCATACTAATGCATTCAGTTTTCGTGGTTTTATTTCCAAAGCGTGTAAAAGGGAGAAAGAGGAACCCCACCTCCATGTCAATAACAATTAGACTGTCTGTAAATTTAGATTTTGTCTGTAAATTTAGATTTTGTCTGTAAATGTAATACTCCCAAGGTTTGTTTGTCAGCACATACCCTCTAAACAAACAAACCTCTCCAAACACAAACAAACTAACACCCCAACAAACAATAGGCCTAACAACAAACAAAAACTGGTCTATGGTAAATGGTTTCCTCTGACCCCACACTGTAAACATAAGTTAGTCATTTGTGCTCATAAATTAGTCAAAACGACTAATTTAGATTAGTCAAGTCTCAATGACTAATTAAATCAACGTAGGACTAATGTTTAGTCACAAATGACCAATTTAGGTTAGTCATTGCTGATGTTTGTGACTAATAAAAATAAGTCATTCGTTATGAACAAAACTTGATTATTTCAAGTTTATAATTGCTTTCAGAATGAATTTTCGCTGGGGTTTATTTCAAGTCATTCGGACTTATGATCTTTTTCATTAACACATATTTTTAAACATTTTTGTAGTATTAAATTCATATGAAAATGGTCATGATAATTTTTTGTGATACATTTTGTGTACCATTTGATTCATTCAGTGATAATTGAATGTTATTTCTTTCAAATCGGTGACAAAATCACAAATAATTTGCCTGGATGGGAACATTATTACTTCGTCAATGACTAATGTGTCTCGTCATACGACTAAGAAAAACGAAATTGGTACGGTTATGCAACTGCTAAGTTCCTATTGGTTGAACGCAACTGGTAGTTTGCGGTTTGCGTATTGTCCATGCATTGAACGGGTACCATTGAAATTGAACCGCGCATTATTGGCCGCCATTGTATCGACGTGTTAATGCATTGTGCGATTGCTTATTGTGTGCAAAGCGATATTGTTTGCTAGAACGCTGTCATAATCTACTGCAATCTTGCATTCATCAAAGCCATCAAACATCAAAATAATGTCAACGAACTCAGGAATGTCATCAACTGCAAGGTAAGTCCAGTTTTCGTTGTATTAAGTGAATGTTTTATTAGTTGAGGCCTTATTTTCGGTCACACTATTTAGCGTCAACTCGACGGTTTCACGACAACTCAATACAACTCCACGACAACTCAAGACAACAAGTTACAAAATACCTTCAAATGCGGTATTTATTGCCAGAGTGTATCTGGAAACACAGCTCAAAATGATTTGCACTTTCATGCATACTTATTTTTCAAGGAAAAAATAGTTTTTTTCTTCGTAAAAATAACCGATTTTCTCCGTCCGAAGATGCCTGCGCAATGACATCAGACCGCACCATTGTGTTAGGTTTTTGTCACTGTTTACGTTTGTAGGGGTTGGGAATGACCCACATTATAATCTTGCTTTTGTTTTTTATTATTTCTTAATTTCCTTTTTTACTCATTTCTTTATTTAACTTCCTTATTTCCTCAATTCTTTATTTGATTTATTTATTTAAGTTTCTTTATTTCTTTATTATTTTCTATTATTTTCTATTGTTTTTATTTTTTATTTCATTAGTTTTGATAGATACATTTGTTTAGCTTGGTCAATGACTTAGAAAAATTTAATTGCATAAAATAAATGTAAATATAATTGTTACTGTTTTTTCATTAAATAAAGAAATGCAGACTACTAGGCCTACTACTTTTATGAGCTTTATATCGCTTCCATTTAAAAAAAAATGTATATTCAGTCAATCAGTGCTAAAAAGCAAATAAATATTTATTACAGAAATAATAATAAAATGATTAAATATAAAGTGGACATTACATGTAAAGAGGCCTGTAACTTAAAGAGCAAATGTGGGTTTCATATTTCGATTTGTAATTTTATTTTATTTATTTTTTTCTTGATTTGATATTAACAGATGCTATCCGAGTTCAAGAGACTGCAGGGAACAAGAGCTGGAGTAGAAGAACTTCTGGATGAAGGCCTGAAGAAGTATGAAAGTGCCATCCTGAAGCTGTTTGGGTCGGCCAGGAAATTGGAAGACTTGCACCAGAAGGCTCTGGATAACATCCCTCTGCAATGGGATGGAATTGCTAGAAAAGGTCAGTTGGTTTTAGGATGATAAACCTAGTTAAAGCCCCTATACAACATTATTAGTTCCACTATTCCAGAATAAAATAAATGTAAGCAAGTCTTAATTGATGTGAAGATTATGTGATTTAAAGTTATTCTGCCTGAAGTGCAGACATTTAAGAGAAATTATGAAAATAAGATTCAGACAGAAAAACAGAATCTGCGAAATTGCTGTCTTGCGTGATTCACCTCAACAATCACCATTTCAGTTTTTCTAGGTTTTTATCCATAATGTGAGCACATTTGCACTTGGGTGAAACTTAAGCACGGTTAGTCAATCAGAGTTGCCAAAATAATATTGTAGACGAGCTTTAAATAAGAAGCTTTTGTCAAATGATTGATTATATTTTTGTACTAAATGTGGTCTTTTATAAACATTGTTTCAGAGGCAACTTCTGTCGCAGTCATACTTGGTATTCCGGCTTTGTTAAGAGAAAAGACAAGCAGTATGTTGCTACTTGCTAAGGTAAGTACATAATGTGTGTTGTGTTTGATATGCAAAGAACTACAGTGTAGCTTGAAAATATTGTATTGAATAAATTAAACATTTAAAAATAAATTGAGGCTTCTGTAGTTTATAAACAATCTAAGGAGTTTTCGGGTACCTTATATGCAACGCTGTGAAACTGCATATACTCCTTTGGAGTGAAGTGGTTTTGAGAATTTTTTTATATTTGACATTCCAGTCAGTATATTCTGAGAATGCTTATACCCAATTTGAACTTTTTACAGCAGTGGTAACACCAGCCCTGTAGTTCATGGGCATTCCAGCAAGATTTACTCTTTCATGCTTTTACACCTCAATGAGGAGCTGTCTCCTGATTCATGTTGAGAGCTGTTCAAAAGCATAGTGGCAGTTCAACCACTGGTTTTTGGTTGTGACCTCCTTTTCTGCTACATTGGAACTGGAGCTGTTGCGCTCACAAAACATCTGTTGAATATCATTTGCCTAAAAGACATCATTTGCCTAAAAGACATCGCACAATCTAATTGTAAAGTATTTTTTGGTTTTATGTTCTCATTGATATACAGGAAGATGGCGCACCATACATTAAATGAGACGATTCGGACCTCTCAGATACCTGGCCTGTTTTTATATTTTCAACTTGGCATATCCAGCAAGTTTTAAGAAGACGCTAACCTTCTTCTAGAAAGTTATCCTGAATGTACAGGATAATGTGAAGATCGAACGTGCAGTGGTCACATTACTTGAGAGATTAAACCAGCATCTTGACAAGTAATGTGACCAACAACATGGTTTTAGCCAGAGGGTTGTCTTGGTGTCTTTTGAATTCACTGAATGTGTGAAAAGAATTAAGACTCCCTGGTTTTCAATTTACAACACATTTGGAATCAGTTATGGTGCTATTCGTGAGATTTATTCTTGCCTTTTTCATTAAAACAGAAAATCACTTGCCAAAATAATGTTCCTTTGCAATATCACCCTAATTTTATAAGGTAATAAGCAATGTCTGGAAGGGCCAAACCTTATTTCAATTTGTAATTTAATTTGAGTAATGGTACATGTATGAGGTTTGTTACACTCTGACTCATTCAATTACATTTGTCATTTTATCACTCAGTTTATAAGTTTAAATGCAAACCAGTTATACTTTTATTTTTACAATAACTTGTGCTACATTATAGTTGCATTATATTTGAACATGGTTTTTATATTTACTGCACAAAATTGTAAGTTACTAAGAAACCTGGAAACCTGGAAACCTGGATTGCAAAAATGTATGTACTACTATTGTGTGTGTGTGGGGGGGGTGCGCTTATTATCTCCGCCTTTGCTGTTGCAACCCAACTACTGGGGGGTGGGGTAATAAACAGATGTGGCATATATTCCTCGTGTCTACATTTGTTTTGCTGTTTTGCCAACTCATTGCAATTTGAAGAGATTCAGTGAAGCTGAACTTGTGGATATATTTAATTTACTTTTTTTACATTATAGTTATTATGTTTTATTAATGTACTTTTATTCAAACCAAAGAACAAGACTTTGTATTACGGGTTATACCTCGTTGAGGTATCATGCAGCTTTAAAAGTTTTTTTTTTTTTAAATGTTCTTTTTTTTTTAGATACCGGTATGTGATGTATGACACATCACATATCTAAGAAACAAAATACACTTTTAAAGCTGCATGATACCTCAACGAGGTGTAACCCGTAATACAAGGTCTTTGTGAAGATGCAATGTATTCAAACTTTCTTTTAAGAGTATACACATTTTGTTACAGTTAAGTGAAGGTAAAACCCGATTACATTGAAATAAATATTTTTGACAAAATTATATGATTTAATTTGCTTAATTTCTTTTGTTTTTACATGAAAGGAAGCCTTAGTCGTGTGACTAATGTGATTAGTCATCACTTTGAATGACTAATTGCAAAAGTCAGATGACTAACGTTTAGTCATTTCAGACGTTTTTGGATTTAGTCAGATGACTAATTAAAATAAGTCACATTTGACTAATATTTGTCTTGTATTTGACTAATTAATGTTAGTCATCTGGCTTGTCTGACTAATTTTTATTAGTCATTTCAGACGTAGGGCAGGACTAATTTTTATTAGTCAAAATGACTAATTTATGTTTACAGTGCATAATGTTACTGATTTAGGCCTATGTCAGAGGTGAGTACGAGGCATCATTTTACTCAACAGACGATACTTAAATTTCACATTGTCAAAGCATAATTAGGATTGTTGCTATGGAGATGTTAAATGCATTATTTCTTTTGATTTGTTCGCAGGTGCGTGGTGCGGGGAGAAGAGCACAGATACCTACATTCAGGTGGACATTGGTCGCATGGTAGACCTCTATGGTCTGATAGTCCAGGGACATTCCAGCACTATTGATTATGTACATTCTTTTTCCATGAGTTACAGCGATGATGATATCACATGGAATGATATGGAGGACGAAGATGGGGATAAACGATCGGTAAGTCAAGATCATACCGTAATTGTCACACCATGTGTCTGTACACCATTGGGTGGAATCTTTCAATCTATACAATGAAGAACAACCCATTCGTTATAATTATGATAGGCCCATGTAATTGACTGATTAAATCAATAAATCACTAAATTTAACAGTAAATTGAAGGGTTGGGGCAATGATAATGAGCAGATATGCTGACCGATTCAACAACCGAATCCCTCAATAAAAACAAATATTTAAAAACAAAAATAGCCCCAAAAGATTGTTCTTGTCCGAAATTTGGGTGGGGTTGAAAATGTAGGGGAATGAAACAATGGTATAGGCCTAAGAATCGCCCAATATTATTTTTCAAACATAACATAAAGTACCACCGAAGAGTTTACTGATGTTGTCACATAATCTATAATCAAAATGCAATCATTACCCAAAGTGTCAAACTAATAAACAAACTCAATATTAAGTTCCTTTTTTCTCCTCTCCATCTCTGGACAGTTTGACTCGTTGGGTGCATCTACTTGGGACGTGTTCTTCCCAGTTCAGACCGCTTCACTAAGTATGATCCGCACAAGATACATCCGCATACATCCGTTTTTATCGATTGGGGAAATGTGTATGCGCTTCGAACTCATTGGCTGCATTGTATAATAATGTACATGGTATGCCGTTTGTCGCTGTATGGGAGACTCTATGTGGGGAGACGGCAACATTACATATCTGAAAGCTCCTTACAGTTACAACACTGGTGATCTAGAAAAACACAAATGATCAGTTTTTGCATAAAACTAACTTGGTCGATTAAGCTTGATGATGATATCAAACAGCCTTTGAAATATTTCCGTCTCGAATTCTATTGTGCAGTGAAAAAGATTCTTAAAAAGTGTTGATGTACCGGTATTTATAGACATTTTTACACAAGTTTATTAAGCCATTATAGGCTACACTATTGGTAATGTTGGCAAAACTGCTCACTAACCAACCGTAAAATAATGAAAATACATTCCAGAAAAGGGTTCGTTGTCCCCGGAGGAAAACAATTCAGTTAGGAAAATAGTTTTACTAATTTTCCTAAAATGAGTTGCGCCTCTGACAACAAAATTACAAAGGAGGTTTGATATTATAAACAACTTACTTAAAGATATATCGCCCGTTTCTTGGCTAAGACGACCCACAAAATATAATTTATAAAGCAAACAAATTTTGAAATATAACATCGTTGTTAAATGAATGAAAAATAAATAAATAAATAAATAAAACAAAGTGCCGCGCTGACCGCTTGGAAGACTGCCCACGCCCTTGGCCCGTTACATAGTATGTATAACATATTAATTTGAGTGTTTAATTTACTAATTCTTGGCGGATTTTTTCGTTCAATGTCTCCAATGAAAGCTTATAACTTCCTTAACCCCCAGAAAAATAGCAATACAACATTCAATCTATTTTTACCGTCAAATCGGCCCAAACACAGGCGATATATGTTATGCAAACTGTAATAATTCAGGTTTTTGAGACTAAAAATAATATAAAGGGGCTTTTAACACACTGTTACTAATTGAAAATATATATCTATCTCTATCTCTGTCTCTATCTCTATATATAAAAACTTAAATACAATCTCAGATTTTCCTGTGGGTGCAAAGTTACTGGTACATACATCCTAACGGAAATCTACTTTTACATATACTTCGAATTAAAATCGAAAATGAATTTCCATGACAACACCAATACCTTTATCAAAATATACAAAACAAATGTTTGTTGAAAGTGAAACAATACTGCCTTCTTCTGACTAGTGCATGTGACAATTATTTCAATTTATTTGGAACGCAATTGGTCCTCTGTAAGATTACACAATAATCACCTAAGACAAGTGTTCTATCATCTTTTAAATAAGTGTTCTAGGGATTTAAGGTTTATGTTTTGTTTGCCAATCACGTATGAATCAATGTGAATTAATACAAATTATATCAATGATTGAATTCAAAATGTCTCGAAATGAATCATGTATTTATCTAAACAAATAGTTTAAAACTAAGTCCATTGGATCACAGTATAGCCTAATAACAATTACTAATATAAAAAGAAGAAACGATTTTGAACAGAATTTGATCGAAATAAAAGCATCCACTCCAAAAACGTAAGCACCTATCGTGATGACATTTGATGGTTAATTTTAAAACTAAAAGTTATATATTCCCTTTATAAATAAAAATTTTAATCATACTTTTGGTCACCTATACAACCAATGTTTGAATGAAAACGAACTTTCACAACTTTTGATCAAGACAATTTTGCGAAATAATTTAAAGGTGTTTTAAAAAATATTATAGCTGTTAAAATATTAAAAAGTTATTTAAAATCTATGTATTTGCATGAAATATATTTTAACAATTGTGTGGTTTTTCGGTTTCTTGTCGTAATGCACATCTTCAAAATTGGTGTAGGCCTAGGGACTTTTTAGATTTTGGATTTTGCTTGTCAACAACGTAGCCACATGAATATGAGCCACTACTCAATAATGAGCGAAATAATTTGTCAGCAAAGTTCTGGGGCATGAATACCTTAAAAAGTTATATTATTTCATAGAGCTGCTTAGCAGAAAAATGTTGCTAAGCATTATAAAACAGACTACCCGCTAAAATCCGTACAATTTGAATGAAACATTCGCTGGTATCTAATAAACCCTGCTCAGGATAAATGTCGGCTTAGCAAGTTAGCAGTTCTATGAAATTTGGCCTAGGAACAAACAGAAGAAATGTAGAGTTTCGGCTGAGTTTAGGAATAACATCGACACGTGATCTGGTGAAGGTGAATCAAGCAGGGACAAGAAACTGGGGACCCTTTTGTGATTTTAATTAGCGAAATTAATTGATTTAATAGAAATTGGTGAATTTAAATTATTTATTTTCTAGTTAGTTGTTAATATTTTAAATAGTCGTAAACTCATTTAAAGGTGTATATATTTTAAAATGTATTCTGTGATACGATTGAAAAGAAATAAGAAAAAAAATACCTATCAAAATTTCGCTGAGATGAGCAACATGGGATTCAACATTATTGACCAAACAACTTGTGGGTACCGTTTAAATACCTTATGGGATTAATAGCCAGTACAATTTAGTGATTCAATTGAAATGGTAATGCAAAATTATTTTTGTGTATTGATCAATTTGGTAAATAGTAATGACCTCATGTTGATGTAGTGCTGTTTGACAAGGTCAGTAGCGTAGCCAGGATTTTCAGAGTGGGGGAAAAACATTTTTGGGGGTAATTTACTGACACAAAACTGACAAATTGTGTCATTCAGAAATACCTACTATAGTTTGTGAATTTACAGACACTATTTTGCCAACAAGTGGGGGGCGGCCCATCCGCCACCCCCTTTGCCTCTGCCACTAGACAAGATAGCAACAAGATTACAAAATATCCTGTATTTTGTTCATTTTATCGAAAGTGACATGGGAATTTAAACAAAATAGGAATAAGATTAATAACTTAAGCATGATATGTTCATTTCATGATGATTTTTTTTCTCGAAAATTAATGTATGACTGTTCGGTTGCTTGTTGCAGCTCATATTTAAAATTGGTGTAGTGAGTTTAAATTGTTTAAAAATGTTATTATAATTTCTGGCAGCAACGTATATACTGGTCAGTTGTAAATAGTCTTGACCTCATGTTTATGTAATGCTTTGACCATTCTTTGACAAAATAGTTAAAAAATCTAATTATTTTTTGCATTAACCCAGAGCGCCGTAGGATTAAATCATTATATTCAATTACAAATGTCATTTTGACAAATTTAATAGTCAGTACAGAGCTTTTAGAAATAAGTTTCCTGCCTGTTAATCTGAATTTTGCAACTGGTTAGATATCAGAAATATCTCGGTATATCAGGGTTCACCCCACTAAATTTCCGGTGCCCCCCAGGTGCCCCCACGAAAAATCCCGATAGTGCCCCCAAAGAAAAGAAAAAAAAGGGAAAAAACCCATACCCCTGTGGCCCCCCACTGAAAAGCAATGACGCCCCCCCCCCCGCCGTGTCCCCCCTCCCCCCCACTGAAAAAGTCCTGGCTACGCCGCTGGTCATATCACATAACTATATAGGCTATTTATGTGGGGGGGGGGGTTTAATTGAAAGTCTAGATTAAGTATAAATCTCTTTAATTCATTTGTTTAATTGAACATTTTAAATGCACTGATTTGTTAAAGGGGAGGTACAACATTGGTAATGTCTGCAAAACTTCTTCTATGAGTATGATTTATTTCTTTTAATCAAGATAGGCCCTATACATTCGTGAAAAAGTATTCACATTTTTTTTACTGAAAAAACTGAGAAAAAAAGTTGCCATTTAGCAACCATCAGACGAGAATATATACCAGATGATCTTCACATCAAGTTAACTTTCCGATAATAATTCGGTAATTTTGAAATCGGATAATTACCAATGTTTTACCTTCCCTTTAAGGCATAAATGTAAAAACCACAATTCTTTATATTTAATATGTAACTTTGTGTGTATCTAGTGAAGTGGTGCAATCAGTGATTATAATGGGGTTATAGTAACTTCTCCCTACCAGCGTGGTTTATTCTAAATTAATATCCCACTTTAATGAGGAATATGTGGACCTTACAGTTGATACGTTTCGATAAGACTTAATTATATTAAATATAGTTTCACATTATTTGCTTATAATAATAAATTACCTTTGATTTGGATATGGATATCGTTTCGGTTTGCGGTAACACCATGTGTTTATCTCAACTAACGTGAAGCTGAGATACATATGATTTGGATATGGTTATGTTATAAAATATATTTAAAAAGACTGGTAGATTACAAAGGTAATATTTTTATTGACACTAATCGAAACACAGGTGGGGAGGTTTCCAAGGCAACCAAAACACGCCAGGCTTCACCACGCTTCACCACTAATGTAGACGTTTAACGAGACACTTGATAAAAAAATTTTGGTAGTACTATTAATTAATAAGGGACCAGTGGCGAAGAAAGACATGGTGTATGGATGCGCCATTTTCTGGCTGATTACACGTCTATTGTAAAACCCTTGAACGCTGTTAACAATGCTTCAACCATGCACAGTTTCCGGTAGAAAGTGGTGATGAGCCATGACAGATTCAGTACTTGGTTATGGCACCACACATAAGGCCAAATAACTTTAAAAAACATGTTTAGCGTCCTGCCTTTTTTTTTTTTTTTTTTTTTTTAAATGGCCGCCCGACACATTTTTTCACACGGGGCGAACTGACACGCGTATGATAATCGACAACTTTATACACGGTGTGCTAAAGTTTAAAAAAATACGATCTTATTTATTTTAAAATTTATTTTTTTCGTCTGAGATCGTTAAAATGTATCCTTTTTTTTCGTTAAAAAAAAAAAAAAAAAAAAAAAAAAAGGAGGCGGCCTCTAAAAAGGAAGCGGGCGGGGACGCTAAACATGTTTTTTGTTTTGTTTTGGCCTAATGGCGAGTGAATTAGCAATATACATATACACAAGACGCTTTCTTTAATCAAGGTGTTTCAGTGAAACAAAGCTGAGTGGATTTCAAATTTGCACCGTTTTATCAATGTTAACTTATTAAAACAATCAAAATTCATTTAAAAGAATGTATGTTACTTTCTCTCATTTATTTGTCTCATGTGTCGAATATTTGTTATAATGTATTCATGTTAAATACCACACCACCAATACTGATTTTCATGTTGGGAATAAAAGTTGAAAACTAGAGTTTTAAAACTAAACCAGTGCAGTGGTGTTTATAACATTGGGCAAGAAGTCTCAAGAAATTGCCCAATATGAAAACCATAGAAGGCACCGCTGTTGTTAATTTTTAAAACCAAAGTTTGTTTGCAGAATAGGGACAAACTGGGGTCAATGGTTGGGTAGAACCGACAGAGGGATTAATGCAAATTAAACTTAATTTACTTTATTATCCACTAATAGCAGGAAAAGGTCACAATCTGGATTATAAAACTGTTCAAAATATCACTAGTGCTGATTCAACAATACAGTTTTTGCCGGTTAGCTGAACCCACACCCCCGGCAACACACTGCCTGATTATAGGCACACACCACATCATGTAATATTGGTGTATTATGAAAGGTCACTTTCCTAGGCCAATACACTATCATATGCTGGAAAACTTAAATGACAGATTTATATGAAAATATTTGATGTTAAGTTGAAGATAGTATCATCAAACATTACTTGAAGTTTGTATATCTGAAGTGCTGTCTATGTAGGCCTATTGATCAACTTATTTCCACAATGAATTTCTGACTTCCGGAGACGAAAGTTATGTTTTAGAAAGTGAAAACGAACAATCTGACTGCATTTTGGCGCTATTTTCTCATTAACGACACAATGAAATAAGCAGTGAAACTTTATCAGGTTGGTTTTTATACATATATCTTGATTCTTATAAAAAAAAATTACCATAGGTTTATATTGGCTGAAAAAGCGAAAGGTTTATGTTTTTCGAGACAGCCACATTCCCATCCCCGCAAGGCGCGTACGTAACCACAAGTCCACAACAAATTATGTTGTATTTAAGGGAGAGTCTATAATCCCGGCCAAAATAGTTGGGACACGTGACAATAAACATACTCTCCCCGTGCCCGCCCGCTTCCCCCATCAATGTTGTTATCCTCAGCTGGAACGCTGACCGCGCAATAAGAGCCAACATGATTGACCGGGGCCCGGGGGGCCCAGCGAGATTTGGCCGGGATTGTAGATTGATTAAAATTCTTGCATCGGGTAATAAACAATTGATCTGATTTTACCCTTACCCTGGCGTAATGTATGAAGTAATGTATATTCAGCGCTTTCCGAGTGTCTGTGAAATCAAAATCTACAAGCAACTCCTCCTCTTTACTATTGCAGTCCGGGTATTTATTATTCAGTTATTTTCCCATCTTCAATCGCCAGAGGGCGCTCGTCAAGGTCGTTGTGCTTCCGTGTGTACGTATGTGTGTGACCATCTTTGGTGTGACATAATGCGCGCAATGTATGCGTGGCTAATGTTAGTTTATCGTCTGCTTGTTAAAAAACACGTTTTATTTGAGCTGCCTCTATAAATAAGTCAACATATTGTGTTGTTTTTGGTTGTGAATGTGTTAGCCTTTGAGCAGCAGAGAAACCCATATAGCTCAGAAAGTAGAACTAGTCTGTGAGCGGCAGAGGTCGTTGTCGTAATTTCCTCGTCGCGCAACCGTCCATGGCATCTTCCAGACTTCGTTTTGTTTTCAAGTCAACGTCAAGCATGGCAAGGTTTGTCTACAATTAGTACCAGAAGGCCTACTAAGCATGTGTTTTTATTTAGCGGACGACAACATGGTGGAAAGAATGTTGTATCCGACTGCCACTTTTTAATTTTTTTTTTATAATTTGTTTGCAACCACTAACCAGTTCAAAAATGATTCTATTGATTTTTTGGGGTACAGATCGAAAGCGACAACTATCTTTAAAATCCACTTTTATGATTGTTTTCAGATTTTATTTTCCTTCTTCCCCTTCAGAAAATAGAAGGATCCTACTATTACTAAGTACTATAGTTGCCACTGTGCATGTACAATGACTGTGTTGGTCACTGTAATGGGGGAGTTTACAAGATCAGACTGACAGGACTGAGGAAGTCATCGTATAGGGCCTACCAAAAATACATGATTTTTCATGAAATAAATATCCTGGAATAATTTGAAGTATATGTCCATCATCATCCATACATGTATGTTCTCTACCTTACTGGGTAGGTAAGATTACATTGATTATATTGAATGAGAAAAAGTGGCGGTTGGATACGACATTCCTTCCAAACAGGGCCAACATCTCACTGGATGTGCATACTTTCATTGCTGAAAATCTCCCAAAATATCATTTCCAATCCTCACTTGACTACACTTTTCTCTCCTGTCCTCTATCATCTTTTGGCAGTTGTCTTTTACACTATTTCTGAAAATCGAAACCTTCAAAATCGCTTGACGAGAGGTGGGGACGGGGTGTGCAGGTGTGAACAATTTTAAGGGGGGTAGGTGAGATATTTCTAGTGGGGGATTGGCATGAGACAACTTTGAGGGCAGGGTAGGCAAAAAAAAAAAAAAACTTGATTTGGTGGTTTATTTGCTGACTGAGGCTCGTTTTTTCCGACTGAAGTTTGATAATTTGCCGACTGAAAATCTATATGGTGCCACACTCCTCCACCCCTACCCCTTTTTGATGCATCCCTGATCTTGGGGCTTGTCGCACATAAATTGTCAGATCTGTTGTGAAATGGGGGGGGGGGGTACATAGGTTAGGGTAATGCCCCCCCAACCCCTAACAAGTGAGGGTGCACTTGTATAGTATTAGGACTAGGGCTGTGCCGGGTATCCGGATACCCAACCGAAACGGTCATTACCCGGTTCCAATTTTCGGTTCCAATTACCCGTAAACGACTTTTTAAAATTCGCACTTAACATTTGAGCGGTGCAAACAGAAATCTGTGACTCTTGAACAATGCACTTGTACAGACAATTATCTTTAAATTCAAGAGATTACACTCCAATAAAGAAAAGATTGATAGTATGGTATCCTCTGTATTATAAAAGTCAATTTGTTACCATTTACATGTATTTGTACACCACCGGAGGCATGTTTTCAACAAAAATGAAAACGGGTATCCGGGTATCCGAAGTTTCCTGATTTCGGGTATCCGGTTCTAAAAATAAAAGTCGGTGTTTTAAAAAATAAATAAAATTCTGTTACCCGCATTACTTTGGGAGAAAATAATTCATAATCCAAGTAAATAAAAAAATCCTTAAAAATTAAATTCACTTTCTTTTTCCAATTTTAGACCACTGATTGTTGGCTCAGTTCTAGGTGCTTTTGTATGTTATGGAACATACCGACAACGAGTAAGTTCAAGAGGGGGTTTTAAGCAAATATCAGTAATTAACATTCCCATTTTGAGAAAAATTATTTCATAAGGAAACTAAACATTTGTTTTATTATCTCAACCCAAGGTAAAATATTGTTAACATTATTTTTTTTCCAAAACACTTTTGTCTCGAATTCAGAAATGGTACGCTGGGGAAAACAAATGGCCTCTTACGTTTCGGTGCTATTTATATGATTTTTTAACCAATATTGGGGTGATCTTGTCCACCAAAGGGGTGAACTTTGCAAGGGTGACATCAGGAAGGTTTTTTTTTTTTTTTTTTTTTTTTTTTTTTTACAAAAGATCATTTGTTTTCCCCGGTGGACCTTGAGCTCTTCTGAATTTGAGACAAAAGGGGTTCAGAGAAAGTATTTTATTGTGAATTAAAAAAATAAAACCTATGTTGTTACACGTAGTATCCTCATTCAAAAAGAGTCCCACTTTAAATAAGTATGAAACAATGAGCCAAACAAATATAAAACAAATAAAGAATTAGCTTGTTGCAAACTGCTTACCAACCTAAAGGACCTGTAGTATAAATGCAAAATAGTAGTTAATGGCCTTAAGTTTCGAACATAGGTTCTTTCTCAAAGGCAAAATGGTTTCTTTCTCGAAGACAAAATATAAAACAAAGTTGTTGGGTCACAAAAAATTTAAAACCTGTTTTACTTGCCCAACTGGCCCGACTTGGCTAAAGCCAAACAATTCCGACAATTCCTGTTTTCTCTACAACTGTGAAATGCACTTCAGATGCAATAATTTCCGAGGATGATTGCTACTTGTTCCAACTTTAGACCAAGTAAGCTTTTCATAATTAGATCATAATTTATAATTTGATAATCCCGTAATTACAAATGTTGTACATTCCCTTTAACATTGATAAATATTAAAGGGGTTAGGGGTTAGGGTTAACTACAACTCCAGTTCTTTTCAGAACTAATTACTACTCAATTGAGAATTTCACATAGTGTCACTGCAAACAGTCTTTACTTATGTAACAACCTTGATTTTCCAGCGAAGTGTAATACAAGCCAAGACGGTGCATACTCCCGTGCCCAAGGTGAATTCAATCATGGCTGAGACAATCACACCAACTGCTACCCTTGCTGAGGTACGGTACATTTACAGCATTTATTTTTAAGAATATAAATATTCAAATGCCAGATGCTGACTGATTTTTGTCAGAATCAAGGCATTCTACAAAAGTGCTTTGAAAACGGTTTTGAAAATAAAATGAGCTGAATTTTGAAGGTTTGAAAATATACATGTAACTCATGATTCTGATATACATGTAGTGTAGTTGCATTGACATATATTTTACAAATCCCTTTAAAGACATTTTTCCCAGCTCCAAGTAGGAAATGTAAATTGTGAATGTTGACAGACTGCTCTTTTTGTAGAATGGTAGGGAGTTGGGGGCACATTACCCTCTAATGGAGTGCCATGGTCGAGCGGTTTAGTGCATCGGATTTGTGTTCTGATGGGTGAGTCGTCAGAATGTGAGTTCGAATCCCAACCGTGACCATGTTGCTAGGTGTCCTTGTGCAAGACACTTGACCATAATTGCTTCTCTCCACCCAGGGGTAAATGGGTACCTGTGAGGGCAGAGTTGGTTGTTGTGTTTGATTAGTCCTACTGTATATGCACTGTAATGGCAGCAATTGAGCTGTATACTCCCAGGGAGCTGAGATGGTTTCAGGAATGATTTATGAGCCTGATGAGCAGGGGTAATAATTGGAACCGAAAAATGGAACCGGGTAATGACAGTTTCGGTCAGGTATCTGGATACCCAGCACAGCCCTACTGTTAATCAATGTAATTTCTTCTGTTTAATGAAAATAAATAGGCTTAAATAGTCGGACTTTCTTCATACGCCGTTACCTATTTAGCATCATTTATTTATTATTGTTTATGTTGTTTAAATATAGGCCGACCTCTGCAAAACACTTGAAGGAATTGAAGGCGAAAATAAGTTTCTTGTAGACAGATGGGAAAGACAAGAGGTAAATCAAACAAAATAAGACAGACAGATACAGACAGATGTTGATTGATTCAAAGAATTTAATAATAATAATAATAATAATAATAATAATAATAATGTAGACTTATATGGCACACGTATCCACCAAACTAGTGCTCAAGGCGCATTATATTATTACCCCTGCTCATCAGGCTCATAAATCATTCCTGAAACCATCTCGGCTCCCTGGGGAGTATACAGCTCAATTGCTGCCATTACAGCGCATATAGGGCTAATCAAACAACAACCAACTCTGCCCTCACAGGTACCCATTTACCCCTGGGTGGAGAGAAGCAATTATAGTAAAGTGTCTTGCTCAAGGACACAAGCACCATGGTCGCGGTTGGGATTCGAACACACATTCTGACGACTCAACCATCAGAACACAAATCCGATGCACTAAACCGCTCGACCATGGCACTCCATACAGACAGAACTGAATAATATATTGTGTTAATAATGCATGGATACATAGAGTAAACTCATAAGCAACTTGTATCCCCATACAATCAGTCACTTATTACACATCATTGCATGTTTAAAGGGGCAGTGTCGTCACGATCAGAGCAGACTTTCAATAGAGCGTGGAATCGGTGTTGTAGTTTAAGATGGACACAGTGACTGTAAATTACTGGCTCATTTATGCAGCAGCAATGGTAATATGAACTTATCATGAGGGGTATTATTTTCAATCAATGAGTTAATCTAAAACTAGCACTCTGATTCAGTGCCCTGTTGATCGTGACGATATTGCACCTTTAACCATCCTACTATAGCTGCACTTTAGTGGCAAGTAGCTACAGAGGTCAAAACCAGTCAACTGCTCGTTTTGACTGTTGACCCAAATGTGCACACAGGGGCATTGTTGACTGGTTTTTACTGTCATTTTGACCACCCTGAACAATACCAGACAATGCTTTTACCAGTCAAAAACGGTCTACTCATTTTGACCTGTAAATGTACTTGCTACACATAAGGTTTGACAGTGTTTGACTTTTAAGTGCACTAGATATACCTTGGCAAGTATATCAACATTTTGACTGATTTTGACCCTTGTAGTAGTAGGAGAGTTAAAGCTGAATGATTCAATTATTGAAATTAAACTTATAAATATTGTTCATACATGATGCTGGCTTTAATCCCACTACGTGGGAGCAGGTTATCAAATATGCTAAATTTGAATCATCCTCCCTGTTTTTTGGTTTTCTTTCTAGGGAGGAGGTGGAGTCACTTGTCTCTTAGAAGATGGCAAGGTGTTTGAGAGAGCAGGTGTCAATGTTTCAGTTGTCAGTGGCCATCTTTCATCAAAAGCTGTCGCTCAAATGAGATCAAGGTATGTGTAAAGCCAAACTCTGGGGCCAATTTATAGATCTGCTAGGCAGAGAATCTTTCATTTTCAGGAATGTTTGATACCGTGAACAACTTTACTCTATAAAAGCAAGTTAATAATGTAAAATTTGTGATTTGAAATTCAAAGTTGTTGATATATATGGATTCCTTTTTTTTTCTCTAAGATGAAAACACTCCAGACGGAATCATTTAAGTAAGTTTTATTTCAAACTTGAATTGTTTATGTTGTTTGAGAATACTAATTTCTTTTTATTGTGTTATTCTTTCTGTAGGGGAAAGCAATTGGAGGCTGGAAAGAAACTACCATTCTTTGCTGCTGGAGTCAGCTGTGTTATTCATCCGGTAAGTGACAATAATTATATCTATTGTACAAGCTTAAAGGTAAGGTACACCATTCTCACAATTTAAAAAAAAAATGTACTAGCCTTTCTGGAAGCCAGTTTGTAGATCTGGTTGCCTGAAATTTATTTTCAGTTCCCCTGCTAGAAATTTTACTCAAATTTATTTCAAACTTAATAATGAAATCCAGGTAGTAATTTTGTCCCATTTGAAGAGGTGAAAGTACCAGTTTCCAACAGTGCTGAATTTTTCCAAAAAAGTGCCCCTTGGAGGATTTTGGATGATATGGGGTGGTTAGGGTTAAAGGGGCACGATCAGAGTAGACTTTCAACAGGACATGGAATCGATGTCCTAGCTTAAGATAAAAACAGTGACTGAAAATTACTGGCTCATGTATTAAGCAGCAATAGTAATATGACCTTATCATGTGGGGAATTATTTTCAATCACTAAGTTAATCTAAAAACAAGCACTCCAATTCCATGTCCTGATGTTAATCATAATGATACTGATTCTTTAATATTTGACCATTTTTTATTTTTTAACCCTAACTCCCTAAGCATTGTTAGTGAACAATAAAAATCCTCCAACTGCCTTTGTTGTCTAGGGAGTTAGGGTTAATTACTAATTCTATACCATACCTTTAAAGGTATGTTACTCTTGGTAAATCCAAAATAAACAAATCATCATATAGTATTAGCCAGAGGGGTGTCTGGGTGTATCAAGTTTGGACACCCTATTTGATCTGTCATTTACATGTAGAAGATATTGTAAGAGAACAATTTGTACACCCTGTTTTGAAATTCCCAGCAAATTTGGACACCCTATTTCTTAATTCTGGCTAACACCTTGAGTATCGTCACGATCAGAGCAGACTTTCAACATTATAAATGTACATTATTATTATAATGCTACCCACAGAATAATCTAATAATGTGTGAATTATTTGTATATAAAGTTTACTTTGTATTATTTCCATATCCCAATCTATTATAACCCACTCCATGTACAAGCGATTTTTCATGCATACATACATACATACATACATACAGTTACATACATTTACATGTTGAATTTCTATCAGATCAGTGAATCGCTATTTCACTTGTATTGCTATACAAAATGCAGAGTTTGCTAATGAAACTTCAAGATTTGCTTTTCAAAATTAGTATTACTTATATGCACAAAAATATTCTGCCTAAAAGTGTTGCTACATATTATTGTATACACACATTCCATACTACATCAAATCCCCTCACCAATCCGAGTCAGTGTAATCAACCCAAACAAAATCCACAAAAGCCAGCCCATTCCCACCTAAACCCAACCCAACCAAACCCAACTATATCCCAACCCAATCCAACTAAACTCAACCCAACCCAACCCAAACCAACCCATAACCAACCCATAACCAACCCAATCTAACCCAACCCAACCATAACCAAACCAACCCAACCCAACCCAACCCAACCCAACTCATGCAAGTTTGTTTTTCCCAGCAATCGGAGACTTCCTTTGTCCCATTTCTTTGTCCTGGCAAACAGGGACGTATTGTTCTTCATTGTGATAGCGACCGAGGTTGTATTGTCCCTTTTGTTATAGGTCCCCGGTTTGAATGCCTACACAAACTCAACCCAACCCAACCCAACCCAACCCAACCCAACCCAATCCAAACCAATTCATCCCAACCCACCCCACCCCAACCCACCCCAACCCACCCCAACCCAAATATCAAATCTTCCTATATGTTTTTGAATGTCATGCTGCACTTTTCATTGAGTATGAGGAGTTTTTTTTTTACTTTGGAAAAAGTCTTCCCTGGTATTTGTTAACACTTGAATGTAAATGATGCCAATCATGCATGCCGGTCCCATGATAGTCTGGCCTGGCAACAGTGGTTTTACTTAAAGGCACCGTCATATGGTAGCATTTGTAGCCATTTATTTTGTTCAATCCATTTGTTAATATTAGGACTGATGGCAAAGTTGTTAAGATTTGCTGACTTGTTTACGATTGGGAACAATATCAAATGCTTAATACTGAAGTCTATGATGCAGAGAGGAATTTGCCCGTAATTGTACGAATTTTGCCACAAAGTACTTGGGCTACATGTAGGTCATCTGTAAGTCCTGGTGCAAGCTTACATGT
>CM055822.1:1002397-1029895 GCA_029582265.1 Zoroaster sp. YZ-2022
GTTGACAAACTTCTCAAATCAAATCGTTTCTTCAATCAAGAAACTCTCATTCTTGGGGGAAAGCAACAACAAAATAGGCGAAGTGTTACCACGACTAACGTTATTAACGTTATCGCGAAACCACGTATCGTTATAAAGATGTATGGTTATTAAGTATTGTTTATAATTAACTTTACATTGCATCATTTTACTTGTTCGCTTAAGTTCCCTAAATGTTACACGTGTCCTTATTAATACCGATGTTACGATACTGTAAAGTCCATTGACATATTGTTCAGCATGCGACTGACTTTTCACTTAACGTTAAAAAATTTCACAGTCTCGATCCTATTTTTAGGAATAATGACGTAATTGTCGCTCTGAACTATATAACCCCTGTCATTATTCTATCTTAGGAGACTGTGAAGAGATTTGAGAGGCAAATAAAATTGTAGTTTTCCAAAGTCCCTTCGTTTCATGATGCAGGCCTACAGTACTACCGGAAAATAACCCACCTTAAAAATTAAGTAAAATTTTATTTAACGCCGTATTCTTTTGTTTCATCAAACATTCTGCCGAAATACCGCCCTCTAGGGGCAATTCATTGCGTGTAGGTATAGGCCCTGGGCGCGATTTTATTCTGTAGTATACACTTCGTCAACTATGAATTTTTGACTTATTTTCCTTTAAAAAAAATCCTCCACAACCGTGAATTACTAGTATATAGAAAGGCTTTGCTTCTGAATTAATTTTTTAGTTAAAAAAATGTAGAAAAAAATGTATACAATTTTTTTATGAAAATGTTGAAAACCTATAAGTCTAGTTTTTTGCAAGGCGAGCCCTCTAACATCCACTAGACTAACATGCCATTCGACTTATAAGGTGAATTAATTATTGAAGAACTTTTTAAAATTAGATTTCTTTGCCAATTTCTAAGCCATTGACGAAGTATGCTGCAGACAAATAGCGCCCTGAGCCCAATTTCATAGCACTGCCTACCGGTAAGCAAATTTTCGTGCTAACTAGTTTATTCGCTCAGTAGTGCACATCGTAGCCCTCTCGCGGTGAATTTCAGTGTCTTGATGATAGCCACTTTTGCGTCGTGTAAGCGTTGTGCGTACACTTTTATGCGCGTATATGGTACTAAGTGCGTGTTTACTTCTGCCAGCCAATGATCACTGAAGATATTCCGCGCGTACGCACATCAACTGCAAAATACGCCAAACGCGACGCACTATATATCGATGCCCTTTCGTCCATAGTGGTCTAACAACATGGTGCCCTCAACAGCTCATGCACGGTTGCGAATAGCCAAAGCATAAGCGTATTTCGCAGGTATTATTAAGTATTGATAATTAACTTTAGATTGCATCATTTTACTTGTTCGCTTAAGTTCCCTAAATGTTACACGTGTCCTTATTAATACCGATGTTACGATACTGTAAAGTCCATTGGCATTGACATAATTATTGTTGAGCATGCGATCGACTGCCTAAGCTTTAGCTTTTCCCTTTTAATGTTAACCTAATTTCACAGTCTCGATCCTATTTTAGGAATAATGACGTAATTGTCGCTCTGAACTATAACCTCTGTCATTATTCTATCTTAGGAGACTGTGAAGGGATTTGAGAGGCAAATAAAACTGTAGTTTTCCAAAGTCCCTTCGTTTCAGGCCTACAGTACTACCGGAAAATAAACCACCTTAAAAAATAACGACTTTTAAGTTAAATTTTATTTAACGCTGTATTCTTTTGTTTCATCAAACATTCTCCCGAAATACCGCCCTCTAGGGGCAATTCATTGTGTGTAGGTATAGGTCCTGGGCACGATTTTTTTCTGTAGTATACACTTCGTCAACTATGAATTTTTGACTTATTTTCCTTTAAAAAAATCCCCCACAACCGTGAATTACTAGTATATAGAAAGGCTTTGCTTCTGAATTAATTTTGTAGTTAAAAAATGTAGAAAAAAATGTATACAATTTTTTTAATGAAAATGTTGAAAACCTATAAGTCTGGAACTCGGTACTTTGCAAGGCGAGCGCTCTAACATCCACTAGACTAATTCGACTTATAAGGTGAATTAATTATTGAAGAACTTTTTAAAATTAGATTTCTATGCCAATTTCTAAGCCATTGACGAAGTATGCTGCAGACAAATAGCGCCCTGAGCCCAATTTCATAGCACTGCCTACCTACCTACTGAAGATATTCCGCGCGTACGCACATCAACTGCAAAATACGCCAAACGTGACGCACTATAATTATATCGATGCCCTTTTGCCCATAGTGGTCTAACAACATGGTGTCCTCAACAGCTGATGCACGGTTGCGAATAGCCAAAGCATAAGCGTATTTCGCAGGTAAGCAATACATTTCAGAGTGGCGCGTACGTGCGCGTTCACGTCACCGTGGATTTGTATTGTTGCGACACTCATTATTTTGCTAGCAATAACGGGCGGGCAAGTTAATAGGGTGCCTTTTCTCTATGCTTAACGGTTAGCAGCGCTATGAAATGAAAAACGTATACAGTAAGCAAAAAATTGGCTGCTTTGCGGCTCTATGAAACTGGGCCCTGGTACGGAAGGTATATCAAAAGCTATAGCTGTCTTCAGCTGGCTAAAACATACCACAGCTGGCTAAAACATCAACAGTATTAACTAGAGCTTAAGTGTTTGTTTGAACAAACACACGGTGTTCGAGTCAACTTCCGGTTCAATCAAATTATCAACGATGATGTCAATATCATATTTTGCAAAGGTGTATCATATTTTATTATTTCAATATCAATTTCATATTACAAAAATATATCAATTTTGCATTAGAATGTGTTGACTTTGGTCTAATTGTTTGGACCGGAAGTAAAGGTCAGAACAGGTGATTTGAAGGTCATATAATTATATGACACAATGAAACTTCCTCATGATCATGAAAAAATAACGTTAGTACTTGCTTTGGTTCAATTTAAAAAAAATGCCACTAAGGGGCGCTCTGAACTTTGATGATGTTATCAAACATTTTTTGAGAATAGGGTGTATCAAAAAAAATGTCCCACTATGAAAAATTGCCCTGAAATTTATATTCTATAATTTTTTGAAAAATCTTTTACATAGGTTGATAGACAATGGTTCAGTGCTTTTTTTGTGCAATTGCACATACTCATCATGTCACGCATGATTGAGCACAGGCTAATTACGTAAATTGCGATACATCTGTTTTGCGCGAAAAAAGTGCTGGGATGAAAACAGGATCTGAGACCATGAGAAGCAACGTTAGGTATGCCCTTGTCCTCAAAATGTTCAGGAAATTGCCTTAACCCTTTGCTCTCCAGGTGGCTACCATTTCTTTGCTGTCGTAAGCATTTACTTGCTACTTGCCTGTTATCTGCCTTCTAAGGATTAAAGTCATTGAGGTTGGGAGACGTGCCAAGATGACAGGGAAAGTGCACTCAGTTCTCTTATGTCATGTTATGTAAACAATGAATGGATGTCCCCAGAATGGTGCAACACCAGGTGTTTGCACTTTCTTAAACTCGGCACATCCCTTGACACATTTCAGTTCAACTGAAATGTACGGACCTGTGTTCAGTTGTTACATCATTAATTACATAATGGATTACAAGCAAATGGGATAAATTTGTGGGCCCTGGGTGCACAGTTCCTCACTTCTGCATTGAAAGCAAACTCCCAAGGATGGTTAGGCCACAGTACACCCCTGAACAGCGATCTTTCATGGTAACAGAATACCATCGTACCAACAGTGTTGGGGCAGTCCTCCGGAGTTTCCGTCAGGAATTCCCAAATGTGCGATGCCCATCGAGGAAAACAGTTTCCAGAAACGCACAGAAGTACCGAACGACGGGAACAAGTCATAATCTGAATAAGGGAAGATCTGGACGTCGACGAACTGGCAGATCTGTCGCGAATATCGAAGCTGTCCGAAATCGTCTCGTTGAGCAGCAACAGGCAGGAGAAGGAAGAGCTCAGACAATCAGCAGCCGACGCAATGGTCTTGGGATGCCATCAGCCACTTTCAACAGGATAACTCGTGTTGACCTTCACTTTCATCCCTATCAGATGATTAAGCGTCACGAACTTCTACCTGGGGATCAACAGCGACGACTGCGCTTCTGCAGATGGCTCCTTGCACAACCCCCACGATTCTTGGACAATCTTATCATCGGGGATGAATCAGGCTTTGCCCTCAATGCATCAGTTAACACTCACAATATCCGAGAGTACTGCCCTCGTGGACACGCTCCCCTTCAGTCGTGACGACAGACACAAGCTGACTGTGTGGATAGGTTTGGGAGGCAATGGCTCAATTATCGGCCCTTTTTTCTTCCGCCATAACATTAACGGTGAGCATTATCTGCAGATGCTTAACGAGAACATTGTTCCTGTCATTGACCAACTGCCCCGTTATCGTCGCAACAGAAATGGCCAATTTCAGACGGAGGACTGTAACAGACCGCCTTACAGAACTGTTCGGAGAACGAGTGATTGCCCTACACCGTGACGTGGAATGGCCCCCGAGGTCACCGGACTTCAGCCCTCATGACTTTTTCTTGTGGGGTCATCTTAAGTCAAAAGTGTACGTTACTCCACCTAGGGACCTGGATGACATTGAGGAACGCATAACGGCAGAAGTCAATGTTCTCAGAAGGGACAGAGCTTTGATCCGGCGTGCAGTGTACGATATGCTGAGGAGGGCCCAAATCTGCCAGGAAAGAAATGGTGGACAAGTTGAGGACTGAAAGTGTGAAAGGGTTAATTCAAAAGTAATGGCAATTTGTGATAAACAAAGGGCATACCTAACGTTGCTTGTCATGGTCTCAGATCCTGTTTTCAACCCAGCACTTTTTCGCGCAAAACAGATGTGTCGCAATTTACGTAATTAGCCTGTGCTCAATCATGCGTGACATGATGAGTATGTGCAATTGCACAAAAAAAGAACTGAACCATTGTCTATCAACCTATGTAAAAGCTTTTTCAAAAAATTATAGAATATAAATTTCAGGGCAATTTTTCATAGTGTGACATTTTTTTTGATACACCCTGAAATATCTTCTATGGTTCATGAGATATAATTATTTGAAATTTTGAAATTTTCAACTTCCGGTTTTGACCGGAAGGAAAGGTCAGATTGGGATCACGTCTAAAAACGAAAAATTACATAATTCAAGATTTGTAAGATGATGCAAAGATTGTGTAAATATTTTTTGTGGTTCATGAGATATGATTTTTGGAAATATTAAAATTTTAGTGTATTTCGCTATCTGATGACGTCAACATGACATCACAACTTTACCTGAAACTATATGTCATAAATTTATTGACAACTACATGTTATGGTATAAGTATGTGTTAAATTTGAAGGCTGTGTGAATTTTGGAACTATGTTTTTTTGTTCAATAAGTCTCATCGAGAAGAGTAATGTGAAAATATCTTTTGTGGTTCATGAGATATGATATTTTGAAATATTAAACTTTGATTTAGTGTAATTCGATATCTGATGCCTTAACCATGACATCACAACCGAGGATACAACTACATGTTAAGGTCTATGTGTTAAGTTTTAAGGTTCTGTACCAGAATAATGCTTAAAACGTGTAGGCCTTAATTTTTTTAATTTATTTATTTATTAATGATAATGAAACATAATTTGGTTATTACATTAATTAAAATGAAACAAAATTCACTGACCATTTAGAAATTTGCTAACCGGCTAACCAAAACCAATATTTAGAAGTAAATACCCAACAATTTGGGAAAACAATACTTACCATTGTGTTGTTCTAGACTCTTTTTTTCTAGACTCTTTTTTGGTTATTAAACAATCATTGTGGGAAGTTCATTGATGCTTTTCGATTAAAAATTTATACACATTATTCCATTTGCACAATCTGGATCTCTTGCCTCAAAATCAAAAGTAATTAATTTTGTATTTAAACTGCTGTGCCTGAAAACCTTTTTCACCCGATTTCAAATTCAAGCCACATTTTAAACAAAATTAAATTTACCAAAAAAATATGCTTGGGCGTCTCAGAATAGTTTTTACCAAAGGTGCAATGCTGAGTGTTGACAATCTTAAAAAACCCTCTGGTCTGTGCTCTGACAATTTTGTTAAAAGTACGACTGTTCTTTCTGAATAATGGACACATCAGGGTATTTCACTGCAGTGGTAACTTCTAGTGTGTTGGGTTCCTCTATTCACCACATATCTTGTGAGTCATGTTGTACTTTGGGTGGTTTTCGTTTCTTCTTACGCTGGAAGATAATAAATAAATGATTTCAATTTCAAATGCTTGTTTACATCTACTCTTTCAATAAAATCACAGATCTATGTATTGCCAAAAGTAGAATTATGAGCCCATCAGTAACACTCATTCTGGAACTTCTGGCATACTTCCAACAATCAATTTGTGAAATGTTTGATTTTAAGGTGATTAACTTCCTCTCTACAAGGGGAATACAAGTAGCCATGGAAGAAACAATGGACCATACATCACCTACTTTATGTGACACTGTAAAAGTATATAGGTATCAACTAATTTTAATCTTAAAATTATATAGTAAGATGATCCAGAGATGGATAAAATAAACAGCTTGATGAGACAGAAAATATGAGGTTTAACCTGCGCTTTTATATGGCATTTATATTGTTCCGACATCCAAGAAAAACCTGGTAAACACAATACATAAAATTATATTAGATATGTGTGTACAATTCAATCCTAACCCATTATTAGCATAGGCATAATTCAATACATCATAACAGTAACTGTGTTACATGTACAGGAAAACATTTAATTTTAAATATTGCCACGGCCTGAAACCTACATGTTTTATGTCAATAAATCCTACTAATTTTTTACACTATTACTATATATGATCTACTCACCAGCCGATGACAATTTAACTTCAAAGGTTTGATGACAAAACTCCCAAAAGTTTACACTTAACGCTGTCTACCAGAAAATGTGACCGTCTGACGTGGAAAACTCCCGGCCGCTTCACTCCAAAACAAGTAAACAAAACCCATGCGCGGCACTAAATTATGGGTTAAATCTAATTCGAATATAAAATCAACACTGGCTTTGGCTTTAAATAATGTTACAATAATTAGTGTGATGTAATAAACATCCTTCAATCAAAGTACTTAAAGAATATCATACCCGTTCAGAAATTTGTTTGGACTACTTGTTTCGTCATCACTCATATAATCACCATCCGAGGACCGTAAATCATGAAATGCGCCCTCAATCGTCCCAAATTAAATGAAACTAACGCAATATTAAAATAATACCCTTAAAAACCTAAATCACCATAATTATAAGAAAAGTTACCTTTTGTAGATGTATTGGAAAGTCTTATATTGTAGGCACAACATCTGCTGTGGCAGTCTGAGCCTTGTAACTGCCGTTTGACCCGTTCTATTTTAAAGCACGATTCTGCGAAGCAGTCTGAACAAAGCACAATTTCACTGACGCTTCATACAAAACACATACTCATGTTACACTGCGGGACATGTACCGTACAAATGCCGCATTGAATGAGAATGGTGTAAATTTCCATGCATTTTTCCAAAAAAATTCTTCAGGTTTGTTATATTGAGAGGTGATGACTTGAGGAAGGAACATTTGTGACCCAATATCATGTAAAAAAAGGGAGAAATCTTCCACACTCATTTCATTCCGTTACGTTGTAGGCCTATATTAAACCCACTATATTGCTGTGTTTACGTATTCTGTGCACGCGCGATATGGGCTATAGATCGTACATACAGGGAATAGTATTTCAGCATATTGTTTCACTTAACCTTCCGGTTTCGACCGGAAGGAAAGGTCAGATTGGGGTCACGTCTGAAAACGAAATGTGACATAGTTCAAGATCTTTAAGATGATAAAAAGATTGTGAAAATATCTTCTATGGTTCATGAGATATAATTTTTTGAAATTTTGAAATTTTCAACTTCCGGTTTTGACCGGAAGGAAAGTCAGATTGGGATCACGTCTAAAAACGAAAAATTACATAATTCAAGATCTTTCAGATGATGCAAAGATTGTGAAAATATATTTTGTGGTTCATGAGATATGATTTTTTGAAATATTAACTTTGATTTAGCGTAATTCGACACCTGATGACGTAATCATGACGTCACAGAAAACGGTTTCGTCTGCGTGATATGTTCTGTTTATGTGTTAAGTTTGAAGGCTGTATATGCTTAGCAAGGATGCCTTTGTTACCGGACAAGCGCCACTGAGAAGAAGGAGAAGTAAACAAAAAAAACTAAAAAACAGTACAAAAACAATAGGTGTTCGCGCTGCGCTCTCGAACACCTAAAAAACAGTACAAAAACAATAGGTGTTCGCGCTACGCGCTCGAACACCTAATTATATCCACTGGATCAAATCTGATAATTGGTTGCCCTTTTCACTTTGTTTATGGAAAAACCTTTCAATTTTAGATTTAAATGAAGCCAACATTGGTATTTATCTCTTGGTATTAAGTCTTGTACAAAAATAAATTTAATCTTTATTTATAATATACTTCACTTTCAGGTTAAGTTTATAACAAAAATATAATGATAAATTGACAATGATAGTGACACTGTAATCAAGCATCTCCTTATTGTGACATGCTTATAAACTGTCTTTGTTTTCACCTATACTGCAAATAATTAAAAAATAATGTATACAATTTGAAAACAAATTCTACATTGAGTTTTACATTTTCAAGGTTGTACACATGATTGGCAAAATGTCTGTAGCTGCATCCATACTACAGAATTACAACCTAAAGATCAGATGCCATTTTGTACATAAATTGTTAGACATTGAAATAATCAAAGAGTTGTATGGGTGCTTGTAAATTGCTAATAAAACAATGAAATACATATTTTATTTTAACTGTCTGTTGGGTTTCATGACTTGACTTTTGTGGTTACACACTTCTCTCCCCAACAATCAATTGAAACCACTTTGTTGACCTGTTTATAACCTATACTTGTAACCAATCTAGAAATGAGTGTACATGGTCTTACACATGTAACAAGTGAAATGACTTCAGTGTAAATGAACCCAACCATGATCTTTTGTTGACAAGAAAACAGAATCAATCTGCATTTAAAATAAATGTACACCTGTATGTACGATTTAGTGAGTTCAGAATGGGTGACATTCAGGGTTGTCATTGGAATCGGTAATTTTGGAATAATGCCTTCCCCCTCCCCCCAAGTTCTGAGTGATGGCATGTACTGCCACTGGTGATGAACCAACACATTTGTTTTCTAAAATTCTTTGGTCTATCATTGCAGCACTATAGAATCCAAGAACTAGGGAAGGGAGGGCAAACAATAATACAAGTATAAGGGGCCCTTATACTAGTGCTTTAATTGGGTGATCTGGCAAAAGGTATTCCAAGGCTGACACACCCATGCAATGAAGATTGTGGGTTATGTTTACTATGTTTATATGGCCCAACTGCCAGGGATTCACTGTCGGCAATATACATTTTACTAGATCACCAACAGATATTGCTTAATAACTACATTTTGTGAGGATGTTTGGGTCCAGTCAAAAATATAATAAGAATTCCTCAGTACTAATTTTGTTCTAACATGTTAAAGAAATTCCTAAAAAGACCTAGATATGTCTTGAGGTCCTAAAATCTATTCTCTTGAGGGTAAAGACTGCCACAGATAGGATAAGTCCATATAAAATAATTTGAATCATACATTAACTCCTTTGATGAATGGATAAACTTCAAATGCTGGCCATTGGATCACAAAGTTACACAGACTCTGACGCACCTTGTAGCAGTAGCACAAATGGATACCGATGATCTGAAATATAAACTAATCATGTAAAAACAATATTAAATGTTTTCAAAGAGGGACGAAGAATAATGGGTCATGCTAACAAAACACACATAACTTAGAATGCCCTCATATGTTATTATCAGGATGATGGATTGATGTAACTTCAGAAAACTTATGCAACTTTAGAAAAATGATCCCTTCAGAACAATGCCTTTAAGTTAGGTTTACAATGGAATAGAAAGTTACATGTGACGTCTTCCTTCCTCCATGATGTGACTGTTTCATTATCTCAATAAATGTGCTGATATTTGTTTCTGGACTACTTTAGTGAGAAAATTAAGTGCTAGTATCAAGTAAACTGCAATGCATCCATCACCACACAAGACATAAGCACTACTAGTATTATGAGGAACTATAGACACTATAGTGTAGCTAAATTAACCGGATGTCAACCCGTACACATGCCAGTAAATATTCAGTAATAAATATTTTTACGGGTCGAGTTGACCAAAATGAGTATGAGTTGGTAATAGTACGAGTTGGCACGCATACGAGTTGACCTGTTTTCACTGGGAAAGAATACAACATTGTGGATAAAGTTTTAAAAGAATTGCTTTTTGAAAATAAAAATCACAATCTTCAATGTAGGTTGGTGGGGTCATGTGAGTGGATCATAGGGCAGTCAGGAGGAATGCAATCATCCACACACACACACACAGGTAAGCGTAGCTATCGTTATGTGGACATTCCTTTGTTCTCGTGTACTTAAGGATAGGAAATTCTTAAAATCGTTCCCATTTCACACAGAAGAGTGTTTTGAGAGCGGTTTTCGTTCTATTTTTCCCTTTTAATAATATCCTTCGATTTAAGTCAAAGAACCTGCCTAGACAAATCACTAATTTCAGAGATATTCGTACTTTTCCAAAGTCCAAAAACATTGTGTGGACGTGTGCGAGTCCACACAGCGCAAGCACTCCATACGTTGTGTGGACCTCTTTTGTTCTCAGGTCCACACAATGAATGGTACGCTTACTCACACACACACACACACACACACGCACACACACACACAGTCTTGTATATGGTGTAAACCGAGGACACCCTATTGTTCCCCTCTTTTGTTCCCTTTGTTGTTGGACTTAAACTTGTCAGAAAAGTTGTCAGAAATTCAGTTGGTAAAATAAGGGGGGAAAGGGAAATTAATCTTGTGAGTGAGTGCTCACACAGGATTTTGTTTTGTTCAGTAGACCATGTCACACTTGTTTTCATTTGAAGCAGCCTCTGTTATAGTATCATGGGTTTCATGGGAGGCAAGAGTGTGTATATTTAGATGTACAGTTTATTGCATTTTGTATGGGTCTGACATCCTGACATCAATGAAATTTGACAATGGATAATGTTTGAAATATAGTGCCTTACTTAAATTCACAATGTGAAATAATGTGCTGATATATTTAATACACTCACTGACCAAAAGTATTGCAACATGCTCAAAATAGCACTTTACAGTAACAGGTGAGATAATCATTTAATCCGATTTCATCGATCGTGTATTACATAGCAAGAACAGTAAAAAAGAACATTGACTTCAAAACAAAGGCAATTTCAAAAAGTGTTAAGTAGTGTAAATAAAATAAAATAAATTATTGTAACACAGTTCTCCAAACTGAACTTTGGTGTGAATTTTAATGTTGCAATACTTATGGCCAGTGAGTGTATATATATATATATATATATATATATATATATATATATATATTTTTTTTTTTAGGAAAGAGTTGGCTTTAAAAAAAAAGAGGATGGTTTAATGCAGTCATCTTGATGTTGGCATCGACTAGGTATTTTAGTTAGGATGGGACATCTTGATGTTGGCATCGACTAGGTGTTTTAGTTAGGATGGGGCATCTTGATCTTGGCATCGACTAGGTATTTTAGTTAGGATGGGGCATCTTGATCTTGGCATCGACTCGGTATTTTAGTTAGGATGGGACATTCCTGAAATCAAGTTTTGTAGCATTGGTTGAAAACAAACACACAGAACCGATGTTTCAGCTTATTATTTTGATTAAGTGACCTCTGAGAAGCACACAGGTGACCTCTGAAAATACAAAGGTCAATTGTTAGCAAATGAATGCACTCTGGAGCAATGCGAGACTTTAAAACACTTGGTGGCAGCAGAAACTATTCCATTGTTCTTGATATTTCACACATGTGCCAGAATTATATAAACAGTAGAAAAAGGACCGGTCTGCTGCCCTCTAGTGACCCCAAAGTCTACCATTGCTTGTCTACATCTTTAACTTTACTTGTAGCAAACTGAATCTGTTTGTCTGGTTCCATAACATCAAATCACCACCCACCACATTTAATTTTGAAAAGCACCAGTCTATTGTTGAGCCTCAATATGATTGAGCCACGATGTCGCTCTGTGAAAACAAATCTAGTCGTAGCTTAACTTCAATACTACAATGAAACAATTTACCATAAATTTGTTTTAACATTCAACACTTAAAATGTAATTCAAGTAAACATTATATTTATTTTTACAATGTGTTAAAAATCAGTACATTTCAATTCCCAAAACTGCAATATTAAAAAATAAGTGATGGGAAGCACATGTGAATATATCATCCCATATTTTAAATTGTATTTTATACTATTATCATTTCATCAAAGGCTTTATTATAAGAAATAATGCAGACATGTAAAGTCTGTACACTTTATGCGTGGAATGTGCTGTATGTGTGACTTTGTGTGTAATCTGATGTATACATGTATTCATTAACCCTTGCTAAAAAGCAGAACAAATACAAATTCCAATTTAGGATCAAAATGTAACATTCTGTTCTTCGCATCTTTTACAATTGTGCAGCTTTATGCGAACATTTACAAAGCTGAATGAAGCACAAAAGTATCTCAAGGCAGAATTATATATAGACAGGACGGATAATATTTGAATAATTGATTTAAGAAACAATCATTCAATGTTGACTTCTTCCAAAGTATTTGAGAATAATTCAGTTGTTTTAAATTCATTTTGTAACTTAATTCATAATAAATGAAGTATTTTAAATACAAATTCACGAGTAACAGATACAAATGAATTATCCATAACCATTAATATACATTAATTATTCATAAGCTATGAATACAAATGAATTATTCATAAATATCTGATACATTTTGAAATCAATCAATAACATTTTACACAACCATATGTTTCGTCACTAGTATGAAGTTATATGTTGTTAGATTATCTTTGTCTTGGATATGGCTCAATCTTCCAGTCATCTGAATTCAAAAGCAAACCTACTTTATCACTGAAGTAAATAGAGAAGGATTTAATCTTCATTTGAATCAACTGCTAAGTAACAGTTGTTTTTCAAGAAAGGGGAACTTTCAATCAATGTTATATGTATAATTACCTTTAATACTGAATAAGAATTTGTTTTTCATAAACATGTCTATTTACAAATATAATTAAATGAATAATTAGAATATATGATTGACACATGCTGTGAGGTAAACAACTGATTATATATTAAATTGTTAGTAGCTTAGTCATCTTTAACTTTGAATTTTTCATGAAATAATTTTCTTTGAATCCTGAAGGAACTAGTACTTCAACAAAAAGTGCAAGCAAAATGTTGCTTTTTAAACATTGTGAATTTATGAAACAATGTAAAATCATGAGCTATGCCAACCATCAACCGATCATCAAACATAACATCGTCTTATCTTGCCCTACCATTGGCTGATGGGGGCAGCCATTTTAACTCTTTCTTTTTACATTTGTTGTAAAAGTCAACACATTTCCCATTTTGAATATCAAAATTAAGCATCCAAAATGGCTACATAATTTATTTATTTAAGCTTTCTTTATTCAGGGTAGCACCATTCAGTGAGTAACACTGCTTTCCAAGGTGGCCCTAACCCTAACCCTAACCCTAACCCTAACCCTAACCATAACCATAAAAGTGGCAGTTGCCGAGGTCGCGAATTTACGACCCTGATTAGGGTTAGGGTTAGGGTTAGGGTTAGGGTTAGGGTGAAAAACAATGTTTGCTTATTGAATACAACCCACACCCTACTAACAGAAATAACATCAAATTTCAACTAACTAGAATTTAAATAAATACAAGAATATGTTGCTTAAGAAAAAACAAACATTAATAAAAGAAATATACAAGTATTATACAAATGAAATCCCTCATAATGACTGTGATCCTTTTATATGAAACTCTCAATGAACAATGCCCATACATGTAGTTGTAACAAAGCATTGTGTAACACAAAACCAGTATTCAATGCAATGGGGTTTCTATAACTATTCATTAACATGTACATTTCAGGATAATCTTTAAGAAATGTCTGTTAACTGTGTTAAATTTAACTGGGATAATAATAAGACTTTGTCAAACTCTTTTGTGTACTTAATTAGGCAGATTGGCTTAAATACATTTCAACCATCATTATTTTTGGCCAAAAATTCAAGGCACTTTTGGAACTGGTGGTTTTCCTGATTGTAAATAAACCCTCAAATAACACATTTATTGTAATATGTACACATTGGTTCATTCTGTGTAATTTTGAAGCGAATCGGAGAAAAAAAATTTTCGAGGTGAAAAAAAACGACAAGGGGTACCCCTTGTCGTTTTTTCCAAATTTGGCCTAAAAATGACATTTTTTCAAAATGATTAATACTTGCTGGAGAGACGTAACAGAGTGCCTAGAACACATTTGTGGTAATTTGAGTGGCCTATCTTTCCAACTTTTTAAGAAAATCAATATTTTATGAAATAATATAGGTAAAATTTCAAAATTTTAAACTTGTCCAAACAGGCTGTAACTCGGTGGCTGTATTCTGCAGACACATTGGTTCATTCTGTGTAATTTTGAAGCCAATCGGAGACATTTTTTTTTCGAGGTGAAAAAAACGACAAGGGGTACCCCTTGTCGTTTTTTCAAAATTTGGCCTAAAAATGAAATTTTTTCAAAATGATTAATACAGAGTGCCTAGAACACATTTGTGGTAATTTGAGTGGCCTATCTTACCAACTTTTAGACCAAATTTTATGAACAATTTGAGTGAAATAGTGAAATTAAAAATTGGCCCAAATAGACTATAACTATAACTGGCTTTATTCTGCAGACCGAGTGGTTGATTTTGTGTAATTTAGAAGAGAATTGCAGACAACCTTTTTTCGAGGTGAAAGAAAAAAACGTGGTTTTTGCCAAATTTGGCCTAAAAATGGATTTGTTTTTTAAAATGCCTCCTACTTGTTGGAGAGACACAATAGAGACGCAACAGAATGTTTGTATCTGAAAAAAAAATTAATAATAATTATTGTAAAAAAGTGCGGAGAGTTAGTCAGAGTGTCGACCAGGTATTCGGATGACTCAAAGTCCGAGACACCCCGGCATGATGATCACCATAGCACCCTTCTGGGAGGTCGCTACCCTCCCGGTCCCTCCTTATTCCCTCCCGTCCGTACATTTCCTCCACGCTCAAACCTTCGGGGGAGAGACATGGCGGTCCCTGCCATTGCCGCAGCCAGCAGCTGCCATGTCTCTATGTGTCAGGAGCAGGATTCGAACCCGGACGTACCAGCCTTGAACTGCCGCAATTGACAGCCCAGTGGACTAACGGCTTGCGCCATTTATCCTGTTGGTATTTGGAGTTGAATTTAATACTACTTAAATGAATCGTGAGTGCGTAATCATTTAATAATAAAATAGTGCCGTCCCTGGGATTCGAACCTGGGACTCCTGCACCAAACCCAACACCAGCGGGTTGCGCCACCAATACCTTTCGATACTTTGAGTTGAATTTTAAACTACTTAAGTGGTTGCATAACCATTTTAAATGAAAAAGAAAAAGCGTCATGGCACCGCTGGGATTTGAACCCGGGTCGATACTACCGAAGTCTGGCAACTTAACGATTAGACTATTTCGTCATCTGGCATTTAACAAAAATTATTGGAGCTTCATCAATGAGCCTGTAAAAGGTGTCTCTGATTGGCTTCAAAATTGCACTGAAAGGACAGCCATGGGTAATTTGTACTGGTAACGCGTACAAGGTTTAAAAAAAATAAACAAACAAACAAAACACACAGAAAAAACACAAAACACACACACACACACACACACACACACACACACACACACACACACACACATTTACAATAATTGTACCACAGATTTATTGGTTACCTTGGGGCTTGTGTTTTAGATGCTTTCTAGGCTGTTGAACTGATTCTCACTGATGCCAGCCATTGCATCTAATTCCAATTACTCGGCATACTGGAGAGCTAAAATACAAAATATAAATAAATGTTCAAATGATTCTGTGAAAAAATAAATTCTGAATGGGGAAAGGCCAACATGTATTACTCCAGTAAGAGAATGCCCTCTATAATTGGTGTACACATGTTGTCCACCAACACACCTGCATGTTTATTTTCCAATTAAAACTCATATTAACTCATCCCTCTGCAGCTTTTTCTTCATTTATTAGTTTTCTTTTTTTATGCAGGCTCTTCATCTTTTTTTTATGTTACAAGACCTGACCTTTCTTTAAAGCATAGAGGGACAGACTTTTTATGCTTAATAATAACAAAACAACAAATGTAACCTAGCTCAGAAAAACAGGTGCCCCTATGACAATTTTGTGGCTACAACTAGCAGACTAATCAAGTAAAAGCATCTCTTTAGGTTGAGTTAGGGATATATTTCGCTGACACGAAGAACATGCAGAATTGCAGAAGAGACAACAACACACGAACATGTATATATTTACATGGATTTGCATACATGTATATGTACTGTACATATATGTAGGCAGTTACGATGCTCTTTTGACTTGGACTGCATGGCAGTTTTTAAACTTTTTTCTGGACAATAATCTATCCATGCTCAGTCATTATCCTTAGTTAAAATGCAAACTTAAAATCATGTAGGTACACTGCAAAAACAGCGAAAGAGTAGACTCAGTATAGTTTTACGAAATAGATGCAGTACAACAGTTTCGTCCGTCACGAACCTCCATTGGATTGTGCATGCAATAATTATGTCTACGATAGGCCTACTTTACAAACGCACATTCTAGGCCAATAAACCTCTAAATAATGTCTACTTACCTCTTAATAATGCAATTATATTTTCCTCTTTCTCGGTAACCCATTTAATTTTCTTGTATTTTGCTTTGGAGTTAATAAGAACGGCAAAATTCCTCAGTATTTTTTCATGTAAACGAGAATTAAATGGCCGCCGCTGAAAATGTTTTGCTTGTGATAAAATGTCACGTGATCACTGATACGCAATGTGATTGGAGATTGCCTCGACAGATTGCCTCAAAGTAGAAAGCCAGCTAGTATAGTCTACTCATTGCCACTGGATTGCATGAAATGCCACACAGGGCAATCTCCGAGCAATCTCATTTCCAGCAACTTTTATTGCCTGAAAATTGCCCGAAAATTGCCCCATGTGACAAGGCCTTTACGTTGTAGACCAATATTAAACTCCGTATATTGCTGTGTGTACGTATTCTGTGCACGCGCAATATGTCTATTCGTACATACAGGGAATAGTAATTCAGCGTATTGTTTCACTTAACCTTCCGGTTTCGACCGGAAGGAAAGGTCAGATTGGGGTCACGTCTGACAACGAAATGTGACATAGTTCAAGATCTTTAAGATGATAAAAAGATTGTGAAAATATCTTCTATGGTTCATGAGATATAATTTTTGGAATTTTGAAATTTTCAACTTCCGGTTTCGACCGGAAGGAGAGGTCACATTGGGATCACGTCTAAAAACGAAAAATCACATAATACAACATCTTTCAGATGATGCAAAGATTGTGAAAATATATTTTGTGGTTCATGAGATATGATTTTTTGAAATATTAAATTTTGATTTAGCGTAATTCGACACCTGATGACGTAATCATGACGTCACAGAAAACGGTTTCGTCTGCGTGATATGTTCTGTTTATGTGTTAAGTTTGAAGGCTGTATATGCTTAGCAAGGATGCCTTTGTTACCGGACAAGCACCACTGAGAAGAAGGAGAAGTAAAACAAATTTTTTTAAAAAACAGTACAAAAACAACAGGTGTTCGCGCTGCGCTCTCGAACACCTAAAAAGATAAAATTAACACAGCCATTACAAATTCGAGCACAAAGCTAGGTCAATTTTAAGGTCATTAATGGATATATCCCAGAGTCCAATGGGAGCGGCCGTAATATGGGTTTCGGCCGTAAAACACTGAGAAGGATGATTGATTACGGTAATTCACCGTAGAAATTTACCCACTTTTCGCCGTAAAATTAAGGTATTTTTTAGAGTGAACCTTTCGTTCCGGCTCTCCAACCTCTCTCTCCTATCAAACATCCCCTCCCTTCTCCAATTGTTCATCATATCTCCTACCATGATCCCATCTATAAACTTCTCATTGCATTGCCAACCTCCAAAACTCCAACCTTACACCTTTACAGCATCCTGTCCCCATCATTACACCCAACAAACGCCAACCATATCTTCAAACTCACCGCACATCTCCAACATCCCCTCCCAATCCAACTCTTCCATCTCATCCTAGTCAGTCAGGTGCCATTGATCTTTATTATTATAACTGGATAGAGGGTTGCGTATTGGCGCCATTAACAAATAATTGCACCCACCGCAGGGCCATGTTGATCCTCCACTACAAAGTAACACAAAAGGAATTCACAATAATATTTACGCAAAGGAAGACTATAGGTTTTTCAACATTTTCATTAAAAAAATTGTATAGGCCTACATTTTTTTACCCTTTTTTTTAACTACAAAATTAATTCAGAAGCAAAGCCTTTCTATATAATAGTAATTCACAGTTGTGGATGATTTTTTTCAAGTCAAAAATTCATTTTTACTCTACAAAAATTAATTTTCAGTATGCATGTAGTAATTCAGGATCGTCGTGCACAGCGCCACCATCAGCGGATACATAATTATACTATTGTGGCCTGGAGTGCGCGGGTCAATAAACTAAACCAGAAAATCCGTCTTGCACCAGAAAATTCCATGCGTTCTCTGGACACTGTGGCATCGTCATTTCTCCAGTCCACTATCAACCTAAACCTCCTCCAATCCCATCCCATCGCCTATATTCTATGCATCCCCAATTTAATCAACTTTCCTTCCTATCACAACCCCTCCCCCACACTGTCAAGAGCCCTATCCCATTTCCAGTCTCCCATCCAATCCCATCCCAACCTCAGTGAAGCATCAAAGTGGCGGGGGCCCCGGCCCTCAACAACCTTGCATTTTGTATTCCCCAAGGAACAAAAAGTGGGCAAAATCGTGTGTGTGTGGGGGGGGGGGGAGGTGGTGATATGCATGTGTTTGATGACCAAGCACATTTTGTGGAAGGTTGTACTCCTCTTATGTTTCCTACATCTGCTAATGGGCGCGTGATGAGAATGTGATACCCTTCAATGGAAAATCCCAGGCGCGCCACTACGCTACCTAACTCTTATCTCATCCCCAATGAAATCGATCATTTACCATATTCTGCCCTCCCAACCAGGTACCCAACCAGATCTGCCCTCCCAACCAGGTAACCCAACCAAATCTGTCCTCCCTACCAGGTACCCAACCAAATCTGCCCTCCCAACCAGGTAACCCAACCAAATCTGCCCTCCCAACCAGGTACCCAACCAAATCTGCCCTCCCAACCAGGTAACCCAACCAGGCACGTGCATACATAGGTCCCAAAGGGTGCTTGAGCCCCTGCCCTTTTTGCCTAGTATAAAAAGTGCCCGTTTTAGCCCAAGGTTTTTTTTATATTTTTTTTTTGAATGAATTATTAAGTTCCTGTTGCGCATAGACTGCCCTGCCTAGTTGAAAGATGTCAGGATAGAATAAAATTAGAATAAATATTAGGTCAGCAGAGATGCCCCTTACTATTCCTGTGCACGGGCCTGCATGTGCCCCTCCGCGAAACTAGATTTCACGCATAGCCGCGCGCGCCTATACGTCTTTGATAGGCAGGCACACGCTGTCACTGAAACACGAAATTGACATCCCGTGGCTCACTCACCACCAGATCAGATTGTAAATGAAAACCAGTCATCAACATAATCTGATCTGATTGTAATGTTAAAAACCATATTATGCGTTTTTATTAATAAATAAACGCCCAAAATTTTTTTAGCTCGCGCGCTACGCGCGCTCGCATGGAATTACACTGCCCTTTTCAGACTCTGAGCCCCTGCCCCTCTACAACCCTGTGCACGTCCCTGAAGCCAACCAAATCTGCCCTCCCTACCAGGTACCCAACCAAATCTGCCCTCCCAACCAGGTAAACCCAACCAAACCTGCACTCCCAACCAGTAACGCCACCAAACCGGCCCTCTCATTCCCAACCTCCCCTCCCCATCCCGACATCCCTTGGATACCATTATAAAATGAAAATAGAAATTGAATACGTTTGCAATTTGCGATCATTTATTCATAAGATTTAAATGGCCACATCACTGATAGCCATACATGTATGTCTACCTAGTTTTAACATGCAATGCTCATTAAGCAGACTATGGGTTACACTCCTAAACATACTTATTCTATTATGGGATGGGGTAAGTAAACAGTTATAATTATATAGTTCCCGATAGACACCATCTTAAACATTATATCATTAAATTATTTTTAACTCTTAACTTTATCTTCAAGAAGCAAATTAGACATACGCATCGTTAGTAATTAATGATTAATGAAACTGGAGATAGTAATATCCTTCACATTGTCTTTATCAAAACAGGTTTCAAACAAAAACATAGTTTTCAGTTAAATTAGATATGTTTATGTGAAAGGAACACTGCTTCTGTTTACTTGTTTTCAACATATTCATGTTTTTACATTGATACGCATTGATTTTTCAATTAAATATTAACGATGTGCATTTTGTGTTTTCTCAATTTTGTTTGTGTTTTGTCACTACAGACATTTTCCAGGATTTTGTTTGCTTTCAGATAATAATGTCAGTACAATACCTCATCGGAGCCAAAAATAATGCCTGTATGTTTTGTTGTTATATCATATCAAAACTACAAATTGTACAGACGTATTTTACCATGTATATGATGCCTAGTGTTTTGTAGGTCAATACATTTAAAAACATTTTAATCGTCGTTTTAGTAACACAAGTGCTGATTACTATGTTCCAAATTTGAGAATCGAACACTCATCACAAGCCGCGTTTCTTGTACAATGATGTTAACGGCGCACAAATAGCACCAGCGTTTCATAATTGCCTTTCCTTACAAAACCATGCAGTGAATTTAAACTAAATTTGATGAAAATGCCTTAACAAGTAACTGGGTATCTTATTATTTGTTAATGGTATGAAAGTACGTAAACAGTAAGCCAATTTCCGAAAACAAATTAAATTATCATTTGTCCGCACGGTGAAACAAATTTTACCCTATACACTTTATACGTAAGGTATATAATTGATATTTTCAGAAATAAACCAAATGATCAAATTTTAATGTAAATCTTAAAGTAAAGTTAGTGTACAGCGGATGATGCATCGTATAAATCTTCCCTAGAAATGCTTTGTCCGAGTTGCTGACATTGTAAAGAAAGGTGGAATCCATTTTACCACTTCAATTCCACATTATAATGAACGCAAACAATCTGAATGCATCATTCACTATGTTCTCATGAACGAAACATCGTATTCAGCAGAAACTTTACATAGGTTGGGGGTTTAAGTATAATGACTAAGCATACTCATAGAAGCATACTCATACCTTCCCTTTAATCACCTTAATTAAGCAAACTAAAAGGTACATCATTAGTCATGTTGGCAAAACGTACTACTCACTTTGAACCATGATATGCAAGTTTCCGCTTCTTATGTTTTGTCGTGCACAAGAAAATAGTGAAAATGCATTATAGATTTATATATTCATTCTAGCGTGGAATTGTACCCTTTTCTAAAAGTATTCCACTTTTCTTCAAAATGACAATTGGATGTAACAAAACTGTCAATTAGGTTGACACAGAGTCATTGTTGTACCGTTGAACCATGTTATTGCCCTTCCATTTTCTGAATCCAAAAGTCATAATGATGTCTTTACTCTTGAAATGAACTTGCGTGTACAGTGTGTACATGTTGGTGTTTCTCCTTAATAATACAGTTAATGTTTCAAGCTTTTTTGGCGAAATCAATTTGTTAAGGGTGAGATTATACAACATCCTTCAATGAAGTATCGTTTCTCTGACTCGGATTCTTCTTCAGGCATTCAAGGTCCCAGAGACAATAGCTAACTGGTATAGCTGTACATTGTTATTTGTCAGTATACAATGCATGGATTATGCACCCAAAGCATCCACCCAATGAAATGTTATTATGTTCAGCATAATACTTTTACCCTGGTCCTGGTGATGATATGTCAGTTGTTGCTGTTGTTTTTTAATGCACTATGGGAACCTTGCAAACGAATGTGTTTAAATCGGTGCATGTTTGATCATTCCATCCAAATTTATCATCTTTTCTTGTTATCTCAGTGCAGTCCTCTTGACCCAAGTAATTGTTTGGCTCGCGAGGGTTCCAAGCTTTGTAGTAAAACACACTGTTGTCACTCCAACGAAATTTCCCCTCAACCTGGATATCGTTGAGGCCGATCCAAGCAGGTTCTTCTGTTGAACCAGAAGATATTTTCCACAGGTAGCCCACGAAATTATTCTCATCCGAGCTCTGAATGGATGTCAGGTGACCTTCCCCAAAGCGTGTGAAGAACTTCTGGCAATGGGCCTCGGCCTCTCCCCAAGATTTGGCAAGACCGAAGAACTGGTAGCAGTTGTCACCAAAGCGAGTCCAGAATGGTGGGCACTCATAATCGAGATCAGCCAAGGCCAATCCGATGGTAACCGAGAACAGAAACAAACTTTGCCAGAACTTAGCCATGTTTGGTGCAGCTATAATACGTTAATGAAGTATAGCACGCCCTGAATTGCAAATGTCGAATATCGCTGTTCGGGGAAAGCTGCGACTTATATAGGTTTCAACGAGTCGTTACATTTGTACTCATGTGCATGTAGCTTATTGTGATTGTTGACACCAACAACACTCAATTAAAACGGAAAAACGTTTATATTTAAGACTGAATTAAACTAAATTGAACTTTGTTGTCGACCAGCTAGAGTTTACAATGGACCGGAACTGTCCCCAGGCATCCGTTTGCAAACTCCAGCAGGTATGGAATAGAACAATATTCAATTTACGCTTTTAAAATGAACAGCCATTAAGACTTAATAGCATCAATTGAAGTGTTGTTGTTTTCCATTGTAAGTGCCAACAAGAAGATTTAATTTTACGCTGTTAAAAGGAAAAGTCATTTAGACTTAATAGCTTAAATTTAATGTTGTTGTTGTCCATTACAAACTCCAGCTGGTATATGGACAACAGCAACATTCAATTTAATCTATTAAAAGGAAAAGCAATTCAAACTTTTAGCGTAAATTGAATCGTTTAGTTTTCAATGCCAGTCGGAGAGTTTTAAATGGGTCATTTAATATTTCCCCTTTGGCTTGTAAATGACATGAGACACGCCCCCTATTTAATTGCACTGCGGTTTTCCATGACATTGGTGCGCATAACGACCATTATCGCACACAATTAATAACACAAAATACAATAATAAGAACAGATGTTCCTACTTGTATAACAAATGTCTAATAATTATGCAAAACTAATCTAATTACTTCCCCGATAGTACATGAACTACCATGGGAGTCGATTGCTAATAAGGGGGGAGGGGGGGGGACACATGCAACTGCAGGATGGGGCTCCCGGCCGTAGCACAGCATCAGTTTAATGTTAGACACCACATTAACGTCATTATAATAAACGATGATGCGAGTTGGTAAATAAAAACAATTCTTGCACTTTAAAAAACTAATATTAATACTTGTTTATACAAATTTTCAGCCCGAACCGCGGGTGGGGGTTAGGATCGTTGCGCTGTGTGCTCTCTTCAGCCATTTGTCCGCCAAGTGCGAGCCGCTAGAGGGTGCTAAAAGCACCAATCATATTTTTTTTTTAAGTTTGGATTTATTTTCGAATACCCTACCATTTATTTGTTTGTTTCTTTTTTTCTTTTTTTTGTTCACTGACCAACAATTCTCCTCTCACCGCTTATAACGCCGCGTTCAGGCTTTACTGCTATTGTTTTCTTGATATACCGGTATATAGTATAAATAGTATATGGACTAAAGCTATGCAACACGAGTGTTACTGATCTGAAAAACAACGATTTCACTGGTGATACATTACGAACTGTTTACAAATTTGATCAACAAGCGTCGATATGTTAATTTCAGCTGTTGCGTTTCCCAACTCGGTAAAATATGGTTTTAAATCAACTCATGTAAATTGTTTATGAAGCGATACATATAAAGTGTATACACAGAGACGGCATTGGGATGGGAACCATCTGCGGTGTAGGCATCAACGCTTTAAGCCTATTTTGCAGTTCTCAGCACGAGGAGTTGCAATGTCAACGTTTACAATTTCGGTAGAATTTCAATAACTATGTGAGGACAAGGGTGAGAGAAAAGACTGACTTATAACAGCACATTCGAGACAGGTAAGAATTGGCGATGCAGACGGTCTTCATCGAGCAGACGCAAACAGTTAACCTGTCTGACTATAAAGAGCTTTTATAATGACAGATTTGACAGATAAAAAAGTGAATAATTTCATTTTATGTCATCTTATCTCATAATGCGAACAACCTCATCACAAAAACTTCACCAAGCAGCTTCAGACCAAAGTAAATGTAAACAAACCACACAGGTTGTATGTATATCATTTTCCAAGCCAAAGCATGGTCGGAAGAATAGAGGAGACCAGAGGGCAAGCTTCATATCCGTGCTCTAACGCGATGCCGGAGCAGAAATTGTGGAAGAGCTGGCCGGGTGAATGCAGGACAAGGGTGATTGGAATATCCGGAGGCGATCCCGCCTAGTAGTAGTTGTGTCCTCGTCTGAGACATTATTATACGAAACTTGTAATTTTTCAATTATTAGCATATATATCACCCTCTCAACTGTTCTTGTCTTGATTCGATCAGTGCATGCAATTTTGATAAATTATTTTATTGAATTCATAATGTATCTATTTCTTATTCATCCTTGGCAGCTAGATAAGTACCCAAAATTTATTTTGATGACGATGACAAGAGCAGACTAGTCGAAACTTTGAAAACTAACCAACCGGCTCTTTTCAGAGCCATCTCTTGTTCCAAAAAGAGATCATTACATGGTGTACCCGAAAGAAATCAAGAACGATATTATTATTGTTTTTATTTTTGTTTATTTTTGTTTTTGTTTGTTTTTGGGGAGAAGCCACACGATGAAGTAGTGACTTAAAATCCAAATCGAGCGTGGTTCCACAGAGGTGAAAAGTGAGGAAAGTCCCACTACCCCAACCTGATCTTAAGTCATGTCTTCAACATACGCCTTCTTTTTAACTGTCCTAAATTATGTTTTTTCTTCTCTTCTTATGACATGAAGCCCATTATGAGCGACCAGGTGAGAGTAATCCTTTGGGCACCCCCTCGCTCACTCTCAACGGCTTTCCTTAAGTGCATAACCGGCGTTCCCGACTCGAATCTTTTCTACGAACCTATCATAAGTGCCTACCAATTCGGGCCGGACAGAATCACTGGGAAAGATCTCAGTTCCTACTATCCCGAAGACGATCTGCTGGGTATGGACATAGATGCGGGGAATTCAGAATCGGTATTTGAAGACTCCCTCTGTACCTATGAGTTCGTACAGAAGATGCTGGAGGCAGACCACCGAGGGAGGCAGCTCATCTTCTCCAAGGACATGTTCCATTCCCTGGCAGGGCGATACGAGTTCATCCCGAAGGGGTATCGTCACATCTTCCTGATCAGGGATCCGGTGAAGGTCTTCCCGTCTTGGCACGGCATGGTCCGAGACATCACCTCGGTAAGGAAGGGAACCGACTTTGATAAAATGCCGACGGATGTTGTTCCACCGGGTTTATCATTCAAGGAAGGGTTCAAACTATTCAATCACATTAAAGACTCAAAATTAGACCCGGATCCGATTATAATCAATGCAGATGATCTAATTGGAAATCCTCGTGTATATTATCTGCTTGTTGCAAGAGGGTTGGGATTCCATACACAGACGGCTTACTGTCTTGGGAAGAGGATAACAAAATAGCCGACGCTTGGGTTGAGAGTAGAATACTGAAACAAATCATCAAACGGAATGTAACTTGTTTCAAAAGTTTGAAACAGAGTTGTGGATTTGGAGTACATTACAGAGAGACTGAAGGACAGTATTCTGCCGTTATATTACCTGCTGATTTGCAGCGTTGTGTAAATGCAGTAATGCCTTATTATAAAGCCATGTACGAACATCGCTTGACTTGCTAATTTAGAGCCATTGTACACTTTCTGTAAATGGGACGATACTTTATAGAGATGGTGTAAACATCTCTTTATAGCACCCATGATTTAGAAGATAGTTGCAGGCAGCTCAGGTGCGTAGCCAGAACATTTTTCTGGAGGGACGGCGATCAATTTTGGGGGAAATGTTGATCCATTTTTTTTATTGAGGTCACAGACAAAATATCCTCCGGATATGGAGTCGAATCAGGCAACCCAGTCTGAATTTTCCGTCCGGAAAATATTTTGATTGAGGTAAGAGAACCATTTTAATATAAAAAATGAGGTTAAATATTAAGCTTTTGGACACTAGTGGAGGGAGGACACCTCCCCCCCCCCCCTTCGCCATCCTCGTTTGCTAAGCGCCTCGGCCAAATATTTTTATGTGGGGCAAAGTTTAGTTTCAATTGTAATTGGAGATTGAAAGTTTGTTGGAACAAACTCACGGTAATTGGAGTAATTTCCAGTTCAGTCAATGATAATTAATGACGTCAAAATCTTGGAAAAATCTGAAATCTTTTATTACAATAATAATAATTTCATCTTCAAAAAATCTATTCATTGTGCGTTAGAATCTGTTTAATATCCTGTTTGGACAGGAAAGGTTGTTTCAGGTACATGTCTTTTTAACAAAGGTCACACATTTTAGTTTCATCAAAAATCATGAAAAAAGTAAGATTTTATAAATCTTGATTCATAAGATATGATTATTTCGGAATATTTGATAGATTTATATGTAATTTCAAATTCTCTCAACAGTAACATCCGGTTGAATCGGTTCATTGCGTTAATAAAGTGTATTTATATGTAATTGCGAACAATAAGTTTTATAGATTTCTATGATAATACAGACCAATAAGATGCACTATTTACCAAACATAAGGTTTTGTAAATCAGTGATATATATTGCCATCAGCTTGGGTCCCTCGTGTATCAATTAGTTTTAAATACTCTCCCATCCTCCATTAATTACAATATTTACACGGAATATTGATGTCCATACCCATTTGAGTCAGCGTGATACAAAAAAATCTTCGTCCCTCTGATTGGTTCAAATGCGCGTCTCTCCAGTCCACTATCAACCTGAACATCCTCCAATCCCATCCCATCGCCTAAATTCTATACATTCCATCCCCAATTTAGTCCCTCACATCAACTTCCCCTCCCATCACAACCCCTCCCCACGGCCAAGAACCTGACCCCATTTCCAATCTTCCATCCCCTA
>CM055822.1:1030395-1047594 GCA_029582265.1 Zoroaster sp. YZ-2022
CCACACAATCGGCGTGTCCATTGTGGACGCATGACTGAAATGCCTACTTGACGGTACAGGCAATTCAAATGACGGCAGCAACGTCCCGGCATTCTGGCCACGTTTAAGATATACCGAGAGTCGTTGGTTCAAAGTGCTTGGTGTAGTAGATGTATCAGTAGTGCAGAAAAGATGTGTATATCTATTGTCTCTTAGCCCTCCCCCTAAAATCAATTTTAAAATCAAACTACATGTACTTGATGCCTGTATTCCAAAATGCTTGTATTATATTTGAACTATATGCTGTGCATGTTGATGGGTATGGACACACCAGACATCCGTAATCCTATCGATCGATAAACTCTTGAGCCATTTAGTAGTTGCTTAATGTTTGGGCAGTGGATTATCGATATACAGGGGATTGATGTATACCAAATACATGTGAATACATGTAGCTATACTCAATAGGATATTTACCTATGAATTTTTTTTCACCAATCAGGAGATTCTCATGGGTGCAGACCAAGAAGGATTAAGACATTATATTTTTGGGGTCTAATTAACTTAATAATTTATGTATAAAATGCTGTGCCGACTTTATCTACATGTATATACACAGCGTGTTTTTAATTAGGTGTTCGAGCGCACAGCGCGAACACCTATTGTTTTTGTACTGTGTTTATTTATTTTTTTTTTTTTTTCACTTACTTCTTCATCTCAGTGGCGATCTGTCCGGTAACAAAGGCATCCTTGCTAAGCATTTACAGCCTTCAAACTTAACACATGAACAGAACATAACAAGCTGACGAAACCGTTCGCTGTGATGTCATGATTATGTCATCAGGTGTCGAATTACGCTAAATCAAAGTTTTTTAAATCAAATTTAAAACGTTTTAGTTACGTTGCATGAAAGAATCAAATATCGTATAGCGCCGCATGGGCGCTATTATGAAACTACACTATCTGTGGTTACAATGGAGTTACATGTACAGTACAATCGATATCGACGCTGTTTGCGGCGTGTGTGAATGCCATGGCCCAGACGTAATTTTTAGACTCGTTGAGTATTGACCCCAAAAATAGGTCTTCGATTTCCTGAAAGAATGGATCGCCAACACATTCGTAAAGGGTAAGTATCTTGAAGTTAGTTTTAAGAGAATTTCCTGTATTTATCTTCGTGTTTTTATACAAGAAAAGCCATTTTTAAACGTCAGTTGGCTGGCCATTCGTCGTTGCATTGTGCCTGTTTAACTAACGAGTAACGTTAGTTACGTCTGGAGGTACGTGAACATACTCGCCCCAGTAAACAACCCGCCCCTTTTCTAACAAAATATGAACAGATGTCACCAAAATGTATTTAGAATATAAATAAGGATAGGAAAATTCAGTTGTTAAGGTTATGGCAATTTTCAGTAGAAACTTTATGCCATATTTTGTAATTTTGTTTCTCCAAAAATCTTCAGTTTGTGCACAAATTAAATAAGTAGCCTAGTGTTGTAGTGATTGTTTACTGCACTTTTCCTTAATTTGTTACCCTTCTCAGATACAAATCAACTTACATAGACAATTATTTCACAGGAAAAATGCACAATATTCATGATACAATACATGTACTTGTAGGTCCTGCTCCCTGAGGCCTCTCTCAGACATCTCTGACAATCACATGAAACTATAATTATGAGTATATGAGACTCGGCAATTTCCTAAAATACCTTTCTCTTTTGATGTCACTTTCGTGCGAGAACATTTCTTTAATTTATTACACATTGTCAAGAATAATTGTGTGCAATTTTGAAAACAAACCAATGCCCTTTTCAATTTCAATGGTCCAGCTACTCTAAAAGTATACACTATTTTCCCCATTCACATAAATTAGAACTTATCTTAATTTTCAAATACTTTATTCTTTGTCCATGTACTTATAAAACCTTCCTGTTATTTTTTACAGCATGTTCACTGTGACATATAATTATTTTCACATAAATTAGAACTTCTCTGAAATTTCTCTGCAATGATAGACCAAAGAATAAAAATAATAAAATACAAAAACAAAAAACAAAAATGTGTTGGTTCATGACCAGTGGCAGTACATGCCATCACCAAGAACTTGGGGGGAGGGGGCAGACATTTTATTCCAAAATTACCGATTCCAATGACAACCCTTGAATGTCACCCATTCTGAACTGTCACTAAATCGTACATACAGAGCGTACATTTATTATAAATGCAGATTGATTCTGTTTTCTTGTCAACAAAGGATCATGGTTGGGTTCATTTACACTGAAGTCATTTCACTTGTTACATGTGTAAGACCATGTACTCTCATTTCTAGATTGGTTACAAGTATAGGTTATAAACAGGTCAACAAAGTGGTTTAAATTGATTGTTGGGGAGGGAAGTGTGTAACCACAAAAGTCAAGTCATGAAACCCAACAGACAGTTAAAATAAATATGTATTTCATTGTTTTATTAGCAATTTACAAGCACCCATACAACTCTGATTATTTCAATGTCTAACAATTTATGTACAAAATGGCATCTAATCTTTAGGTTGTAATTCTGTAGTATGGATGCAGCTACAGACATTTTGCCAATCATGTAAAAATCAATGTAGAATTTGTTTTCAAATTGTATAAATTATTTTTTAATTATTTGCAGTATAGGTGAAAACAAAGACAGTTTATAAGCATGTCACAATAAGGAGATGCTTGATTACAGTGTCGCTATCATTGTCAATTTATCATTATATTTTTGTTATAAACTTAACCTGAAAGGATTAAATTTATTTTATACAAGACTTAATACCAAGAGATAAATACCAATAAAAGTTGGCTTCATTTAAATCTAAAATTGAAAAGGTTTTCCATAAACAAAGTGAAAAAAGGCAACCAATTATAAGATTTGATCCAGTGGATATATTCTGTTTTTGTCAACAAAGGATCATGGTTGGGTTCATTTACACTGAAGTAATTTCACTTGTTACATGTGTAAGACCATGTACACTCATTTCTAGATTGGTTACAAGTAGGTTAAACAGGTCAACAAAGTGGTTTCAATTGATTGTGGGGGAGGGAAGTGTGTAACCACAAAAGTCAAGTCATGAAACCCAACAGACATTTAAAATAAATATGTATTTTATTGCTTTATTAGCAATTTACAAGCACCCATACAACTCTTTGGTTAGTTCAATGTCTACCAATTTATGTACAAAATGGCATCTGATCTTTAGGTTGTAATTCTGTAGTATGGATGCAGCTACAGACAGTTTGCCAATCATTTGTACAACCTTGAAAATGTAAAAATCAATATAGAATTTGTTTTCAAATTGTATACATTATTTTGTAATTATTTGCAGTATAGGTGAAAACAAAGACAGTTTATAAGCATGTCACAATAAGGAGATGCTTGATTACAGTGTCACTATCATTGTCAATTGATCATTATATTTTTGTTATAAACTTAACCTGAAAGTGAAGTATATTATAAATAAAGATTAAGATTAATTTTGTACAAGACTTAATACCAAGAGATAAATACCAATGTTGGCTGTTTAAATCTAAAATTGAAAGGTTTTTCCATAAACAAAGTGAAAAGGGCAACCAATTATCAGATTTGATCCAGTGGATATAATTACATTTAATTTTGTTTGAATTGGGAATTATTTACTTTTTGACAAAAACTCTTCTGCGGGGGGCAGTGGAAGATGGAAAGCACGGATGCAAGCTTTCTTCCAACTTTATCATGTAGTAGTTATAAGCTTGTTTTCTAATGAAAGGCTAATTAGCTGAAGGAAAGGAAAGGGGACATATTTATATGGTCTTCCATGCTTCAGTAACACCAAACTCCCCCAAACAATTTAACCCACACTTCCTGCTCTTTGAATTTGCAGCCAAGTTTAATCCAGTTACTATACATGTAGTCCCCTTCTATCCTAAATCAACTTTGTGACTTTATGCCTATAATAACGTTGAATAGGTTGATCTGGCTACCTACAACCCTGGCAAACTATTTTCATATGAGTGATTTTTAATGTTGATTTATCATCTAGCATGGTTTTTGAAAAGCATGTGTTGGGCTAGTGTCGATATTTAAAATAAAAAACATTGTGTTCCAAGTCACACTTGTTAATTTCTAATTTACTGCTTAAATCTCACAACATTTCCAAGTTCAACAGCCAATATCTCAAGAACTAAATGACCTATTAGAAAACAAAAAACACAATTGAATTCCCTACATTAATAGCTTGTAATTCTTGTGAAATGAGTTACCATAAATTCTTGCCAATGGTCCAATTAGTGGCACACGAAGTAACGATTTTTACAAATTTTAAAAGGTCATATCTCATAGCTTCAATTTAATGTATAAGTTGACAAATTTGTTATTTTTTCATAATCATGAGGAGGTCATATATGACCTTCAAACCACCTAATGTGACCTTTACTTCCTGTCCAAACAGGAAGTTCAAATTCAACACATTCTAACGCAAAATTGATATGTCTTTTGAATATGAAATTGATATTGTTATTATAAAAGATGATAAATCCTTGCACAATATGATATTGACATCATCGATGATAATTTGATTGAACCGGAAGTTGACTCGAACACCGTGTGTTTGTTCTAACAAACACTTAAGCTCTAGTTATTTATTTATTTTTGTATTTATTATACGAGTCCCTTCATCATTTCAGGTATTTCAGTATGTAAAGTACAAAATAAGTGTTCTGGATAAAATGAATGCTATCTGCGGTACTGCGTGGTGCTATTTCATTCAGTCCGTTTGTAAACAATTGTTGTTTACTACGTCATGGAAAACTCAAATTCAGCCACTTTGCATAAGTTCTCTATTGAATACAGTGCCTGATGACATGGTAAAAAAAATTCAACCTGGGGTGAACCATTGACCCGGTATGCAGCTTTCAAAGTAAGCCCCCCCTCCCCCTTCCCCTTGCCAGCAGACAACCCATTGAAACTGTCCAGCTGTTATCAATTGATGTTACCGCACTAATCCCAATGTAATCAGTCATCCTGTCACTTGCTTTCGTTGCCCAGACTTTCCGGCAACCTGAGATGTTTATTTTGAGGTCTGGTTGTGGATATTAGAATGGCCAGACAAATAGAATCTCTTGGTTTCTCTGTAGAATGTCAGCAGTGCAAAAAATGTGCAAAAAAATTGGTTTTGGGTAACAATTTTTATTTTGAAGGGATTGTGGGCTGGCACCCAAATAAAACTGTATATTTGGCTTGAAATTGTTTTCTTGGGTCTAGAGGGACTCAATAAGCCTGTTTACACCATTTGAGAAGGGATTGTGTGCCCCTATATGAACGTTTTACACGCTATTCATACGTACTAAATGATTTAGTGCCTTCAAGCGCGCGAGGTTGTATATTGGGCACCCATATAATTTTGTTTGGCTTGAAATTGTTTTCTTGGGTCTAGAGGGACTCAATAAGTCTGTTTACACAATTTGAGAAGGGATTGTGTGCCCCTATATGAACGTTTTACACGCTATTCAAACGTACTAAATGATTTAGTACCATCATGCGCGCGTGTGATTATATTGCGACCATGCACCGCAGGGTTGGTATGAAGAAATTATCCAAATTCAAAAGTATGGTGTTTTTCCGAAAGGGGAGTAGCTAAGCTTTAATTTGGATATAAATTTATCGGCCTCACGTGAAAACTTTAAAAGTTATTCCCGACCCCAGAATTTATTTTATTATTATTTTTTTTTTGGTAACACTGTATAGTGCTGTATTGTTTCCGGTGAGATCGCAGGCAAGTTCACCGTATTTTACACAGGGTTAACTGTCCATGGAGGCCGTTTAAGAAGAAATTATCCAAATTCAAAAGTATTGTGTGTTTTTTTCCGAATGGGGAGAACCTAAGCTTTAATTTGGATATAAATTTATCGGACTCCCTTGAGAACTTTAAAAGTTATTCCCGACCTTAGAAATGTTTTTTTTTCTTCGTAAAACTGTATAGTGCTGTATTGTTTCCGGTGAGTTGACCGTATTTTACAGAGGGCTAAGTGTACATGGCTGTTTAAAGTTATTCCAGACCATAGAAATGTAACACTATAGTGCTGTATTGTTTCCGGTGAGATCGCCGGCAAGTTCACCGTATTTTACACAGGACTAAATGTCCATTGAGGCCGTTTAAATTGGCTCTTTATTTGCCAAATTCGACCTGGAAAACCTATTGTAATAAAAAATAATAAATTTAACCAATTTAACGCAACGAAAGCCGTGCTTATATTATTTTCCTTTTGGAACTTCCCCAAAGTCTTATCAGGTATCAGTATTTAAACAACATTATGTTATCTTTACCGGAGTGTCGTGGCCGAGCGGTCTAGCTTACCGGACTCAAGTTCTGGTGTTAGCAGCAGAATGTGGGTTCGAATCCCGGCCGTGACACTTGTGTCCTTGAGCAAGACACTTAACCATAATTGCTTCACCCCACCCAGAGGTTAAATGGGTACCTGTGAGGGCAGAGTTGGTTGATTAGCCCTATATGCGCTGTAATGGCAGCAATTGAGCTGTATACTCCCCAGGGAGCTGAGATGGTTTCAGGAATGATTTATGAGCCTTATGAGCAGGGGTAATAATATAATGCGCCTTGAGCACCACTCAGTTGGGGATACGTGCGCTATATAAGTCCTATTATTTTTATTTTTTTATTTTTTATTTTTTTTATTTATTTATTATTTTTTTCAGTGGAGTTATACTCCATTTATTTCAATACACATATTGACAATACAAAAAAAATACAACAAACATTACAGGTGTATACAAACAGGACTATTTACAGAATAAACAGGTTAAAAATATTATTATTTATTATTTATTATTTATTATTTATTATTTATTATTTATTATTTATTATTTATTATTTATTATTTATTATTTATTATTTATTATTTATTATTTATTATTTATTATTTATTATTTTTTATTTTTTATTTATTATTTTTTATTTTTTATTTATTATTTATTATTTATTATTTATTATTTATTATTTATTATTTATTATTTATAATTTTTTATTTATTATTTATTATTTATTATTTATTATTTATTATTTATTATTTATTATTTATTATTTATTATTTATTATTTATTATTTATTATTTATTTATTATTATTCGCTATACAGGCAAGCAGTGTCTATATAGTTTCGCAATGAGAGTTGTAATAATAACTGTAGGTTATGAGAAGATCGGCGGTGAGAAATTCGACGTATCCATCACTTTACTCTGATTGTCTTCAGGAGAATGCCCGACTCTAGAGGAAGGAACTCCTAAGATATTGTTTACACGGTGATACCGCAAATTCCCACTTTACTTCCACAATGCAAAGCTTCAAATCCTAATAAATATTTAGATTGAAATTTAGTATGATCAATTCATGAAACTAGTGACAGATCTTTTGCAGATAGTGTCCATATAGTTTAGCAGTTAGAGTAATTTTCCGTCTGAAACTTTTAGACATTAATATCTGTACCTTCGTTAAACTTCTACTCTTGCATACAATAGATGCAAACAAACTATATCCAGCCAGATGGTAAGTGTGATGTACTTTCAACATAAACCACGCCTCCCTCACATGGAGTGGTTCCAAAATTATTATGCTAATGTACAACAATAGATTGCACACTTTTTGTTTTAAAAATTACAAAGAAAACGTTAAGTGTTATAGTTGAGCTTTTGCATAAGATTAGAATCGAACACAATATTTCGCTATAAGCAGATATGTGTGTCAAACAATATGAAACAGACAAAACCAAAGTATACACATTTTACATTTATATGTTTACGACCTAATAAGTAAACATTTCTGCAAAACAAAAGGAACTGTTTGTCTGCATAGCAGCTCTGTGAAATTGTCTTTTTTTGAGGATCAACCATTGATACAAAAATACTTTATTTCTCAATAAAACATAATCAAACTATAGAAAAACAAGCTTGAAAAATAAGTTTGAGAATGATTCAGTTGGTATAAATTACTTCCATTCAGTTAAAGATATACAGTTTTGGATAGATAATTCAGAATAACAAAATGATTGAATTGTAATTAGAAACTTACACCAGTGGTGTTAACTTAAGTCTGTTATAGTGTTCATATTGAGCAATGCTTAATAATAGGTCATTATTATTCATGAGAATAACCTTTTCAATTTTAAGACATGCAATATAATCAAAAGAACAGATGCAATACATATGACGTTTATTGATGCAAGACTAATTCATTTGCGAACGCATGCCCGTGGTAACAAACCTAACATTTCCAGATCTTTGTCAAATATCTTAGCGGGATATGTGGAGGAGGGAGAAGGTCTGTCAGTATTACTTGGTTTATCTCAGTCAGGCAGAGTTTATACAATATTGTATTGTTGTCTAACGGCGCACTTCGACTTTTTTCTTACTATTATCACTATTTTACAGAAACTCGCCGGTGAATCTAGTTGTCCAGTTAAATATTCACATCAAATATTATATAAAACGTTTATTAATAATCCAGAACGATTTTCATACCAGAGTGCTGAAAACATCGATGAAAAATCATAATTTTCTGAAACTTAACAAAATTATAAATAAGAATACTAATATGAGGGTTTAACCAATATATATATCTACCAAGACAAGGTATTTGTTCAGCAAATCTAGGTATAAGGTACACAATATTGGTAATTAAAACATAACCAAATAGTAGAATATTAATGTAAAACTTAGTAATTGTAAAGCTGATGATGGTATTAATCTTCCCTATATAATATGTTTGTATGCGGTTTCTCCATTTAAAAAGAGAAAATTATTTTAATTTGAATTTAGGAAAGAGTACTCGATCTTTACTTAATTCAACATTTGAATGAGTACACACGATCTGAATACATTTTCACTATTTACTCGTGAATGACATCATAATAACATTTAAACCGCATACTTGACCTTTTCCTATTATGAGAGAGGTTATAACTAAAAATCAAACGTTTTATTATCAAATCTCACAGTAAACTATTATTAAAAAGTCATATTTTACTATTATTAAGAATCCCCAATTGTCTCGAATTCAGAAAAGCTAAAGGGCCTGTCCCACTTGGGCGACTTTTTAGGCGACTGCCGGCGACCGTCATAGTCGTAGCAGGTCGCCGAAAAACCGGCGACTGGACCCCCCTACGACAATGTCTACGACAAGCTACAACAACCTACCACATAGTCGACGTCAAGCTACGGCAAGCTACCGACAACCGGCGACCCAATCGTCGCGACTAAGGACGACCACCTACGACCACACCTACGACAACCTACGACCACACAGGCGACAACCGAAGTCAACCTACGTCCACCCGCGACAAGCTACGACAAGCTACGACCCTGTCGGCGACAAATGAAGACAACTGAAGACAAATGAAGAGAATTCACTTGAATTCTCTTGACTCCAGTATCTGTTGCCGGTTGACGTAGGTTGACGTAGTAGTCGACAATGGAATTCACCGAGGTCAGCACCGGCGACAACCTACGTCACCTGGCGACAACGTACGACACCACCTACGTCAGTAGTCAAGCTACGTTCATTGGCGTCAAACCCACTGTCTCCGAAAATGTTTGAACATTTTGAAAATCCCGCGGCGACCAGAAAGAGGCTACGACTCTTTGGGCGACTGAGGAGACTACTCCTGATCATACAGGCGACACCCTGGCGACCATGTAGTGACAGCCTGGTCGCCTGTAGTTACCTTTAAAAAATCGCCTAAGTGGGACAGGGGCATTACCCACTGAGGGAAACAAATAATAGGTCACAATAATTGTGTAATAAATGCCGAACATATCAACGTTGTTGCACGTGTTAGGACTATTTGTTCCCCTAGTGGACTATAGACATTTCTGAATATGAGACAAAAGGGCATTGGAGAAAATTTATTTTCCAATATTCATTTTACCGTGAGTAATCAGATAATAAAACTTATGTTGTTTAATTTCATCATGACAGAAACTCTCTAACAACGGGGAAAGGTCAATTATGGATATATGCTTAAAGCCTTCCTATAATGATATGTTGAAAAGTGATCAAATTACATCAACAACAATTAACATAACAGTACGTGATAACATTAGTTTGTCGATACAAACATTAATTATTAAGTAATCACTACAATTACAATAAATAAAAGGAGAGTATTAAGTTTACTTTTAAAATACTAAGCTGAAACATTTACAGGATGGTTGTTTAATGTTTATTTTGATTCAAAGAGAGTAAAGCATTCTCATAGAAGCAGTTTTGCTAACATTAACAATGCAGTTAAACCTTCCTGTTAAAAGGACAATATCATCACAATCTGAGCAGGCTTTCAACAGGGCAGGGAATCGGTGTACTAGTTTAAGATGAATACAGTGACTGAGAATTACAGGTTCATGTATGCAGCAGCAACGGTAATATGACCTTATCATGTGGGATATTATTTTCATCTCCACTACATTCAGCAATATAGTGCTGATATTTGTTATATTGTGAATTTCCTCTTTGTCTCTCTTTTATTGGGGGGGATTATATACCGCCTTCTGGACACGCCACTGATGAGCTTATGTAATCATTCTATCAAATTAATTAACTTAATGCTGTCAACATGATTTATAAGTCTCACATTGTGAATATTGAATTAACATTGGACAAATTGTGGAGGGGGATGAAAAAAAGGCTTAGTTCTCTAATCTGTGTAATTACTTAGCCATACACAAATTCTATGATCATTTTATGGTCATTAGGCCTACCTCACTCAGTATCAACGTGGATGGTCAAGTAATCTGCCCTGCCTATCGTTCCAGCTGCAAATAAATTGAAATGGAAATAGACAAACAAATTATACATTTATATTTCAACGAAAAATCATAATGAAAGGGATCCAGTTTTGATGTACTCTTAAAAAAAGATAATTTATGCTTAATCGCCCAAATAAGGAGCTGAAGGTGGGAATTGAGATACCTTCCTGTTGAAACAGCAAATTATCAATGTTCAAATGAAAATAAAAAATAAATAAATAAATAAAACTTCAACATTTGTTTAGTTTTGAAATATCAATCCCATTGACAAGACTCGGTTCCTTTATTTTGACTTTCTACTGTTTTATGATGACAAATATCCTGGTGATCTTGGCCGTATTTCTCATTCATTTGAACTAAAATGAGAAATACTTTGCATACATTATGGCGCCATTTATTCTGAGGTGCTTTTGTGGTGCACCGCTCGATATCTGGACAGTTTATGAGTAGGAAAATCAAACCATGAGTTCGTTTCACCTTATGAAACTATACTGAAGCTACAATCCCGGCCAAAATAGTTGGGACACGTGGCAATAAATATACCCTCCCCTGTCCGCCGCTCCCCCATCCATGTTGTTATCTCCGCTGGAGCGCAGACCGCGCAATGAGAGCCAACATTGACAGTGGGCGGGAAGCGATGGCCGGGATTATAGGTTTATTTATCCGACAGACCGTTGCAGTGACATATGAATAATTTGTTTTATTTCATAGACCCTTTAAAAGGGTTTTAATATTTAAAGAGGGACTGTAAAACAAATATCAATATTATATCAATAACTTTTCACCATATTAGTAAATATTGTAAAGAAACTAAACAACATACATTTTATTATTCCAACCCAAGATAAAATATTTTCCAAATTCTTTTGCCCGAACTCAGGCCTCGACAATTTTTTCTTCTTAATTGCCCGATCGGGCAAGCTTTGGTCACAGATTGCTTGCCCGAACTTGCCCGGCAAAAAGAGACACAATTGAGACATGCATTTTGAGGAATTTATATCAGCAAATTAAGTGTCAACATTGCCAAACCTGGACTTGTGTATTTTTATTTTTTAATTGACAACATAGGCTTACTATCGTAGAATAAATAAGTATGTCAAATTTGAACTTTCCTGCGTGTAAACTCCGTCATGCACGCACTCACACGGAACCGGCGCGCTGATGACATGGACATCTTTATGCTTGCACTGTGCGTTGAACACGTGATGCCGAGTAGCGGCTATAAGGCCAAAACAAAAAAAAGATGTTGAGTTGCCCTCCACCGACCGACCCAAAAGTGCTGAAATCTCGGGTCGGTTTTTTTTTTTTCCCCGTCATTCATAGGCCTATTTATTAATGAAACTTACCAATTTTCTTTGTATAAAACATAATACGTTTGATTTGTGAAATTTTCCACTTTTTTACCGGTAAATTTACCGGTACCCAAGACTCAATCTACATGTTTTCAAATCGAATGGCCCCGGCCCTCACATGGTGCACTGCCTTCGCACACACTGTGTGCCAACGATTGCGACTCAAATCTACACGTTTTCCAATCGAATGGCCCTCACACGTTGTGCACTGTCTCCCCGCATCGCGCACTGTATATTCAAATCGAATAGCCACTCACATGTTGCATATTGAGCATTGCACGCAATATGGATGAATTTACTGTGTCAATCACAGCGAAAAGTACAACAAAAATGCTTGGGATACTTTTATTCTGAAGCAAAATTCCTTGCTGATAGGTATACAAATGAAAAACATGGTATGTGGTTTCAGTTCCAATGTATTTCAATCTTAAAATGACAGTCAAGGGAAAAAATTAAATAAAAAATCCCGACCGACCGACCCCTTCAAATATTTTTACTGGAGGGCAACTCAACATTTTTTTTGGTTGGCCTAAGCCAGGCACTTCGTGTATGACGTCACCAAGTGCAGGCTCATCACATGAGGTCATTTACGAATTCTCAATTCGTCAAAAAATTACATCATTTTGTAATATTTACACTAGTTGTCACAGCTACAATTCAATTAGCCGACGCGCTAATTGTCGCGCCAAAATTAAACACAATCAAAATGGAGTGGATCCCCAGCTGTTTCCAAGAAAGGAAACACAAAGGAAACTATATTTTTGGCTTGGCAAATGGGTTCTCAACTGGGCGCCGCGCAATACCAGATCAAACACAGTGACGTCAGACACGAAGTGCCTGGCTTATAGCCGTACTCGAGTACCGGCGATGTATTTTTCCACAATGGGTTTACATAAAACTGTGTTGCTATGCTGAGTGCAGCAGCCGACTGCAACGTTACCAAGTACTTCACTCGGTCCACCGCCTTACCAATACGGTGGGGCCAAGCGAACCATGAGTACAATATTGTTTCCTTGGCTCCCCTCGATTGTGCAGACAAATGCATGTAATAAGGAAACCAGTTCGCGCCGGGAATAAAAAAGTTTTTCTGGGCCCCTGTGCGGGTTTCTTTTTCCCACACAAATACGTTTTTGTTTGCGTGAATTTTTTTTGGTTACGCCAATGAAACTAAGATGGGACACCCACATTTAGCTTACTAGCATATAAATTGGCGAGTTTCCCTTGGGAATTATAGCCAGGAGGGCGTATTTCGTGTTGCGTCTTTAGAAGTCCACCGAGCCCTCTAAAGAATTCTTCATCGTATTTAACGTCATCCGAGCATGGAGGAAGGATTCCTTCCTCCATTATCCGAGTGGCATGGTACCGAGTAACAATGGGACAATGGTGCACGGAAATTGGTCTATAGAAATCTTGATTCGCCAGCTTTACAGATTTCAATGGAGAACAAAGAAAAAGGTGCGCAACAGGTTTACGAGTGCCCAAACACCCCCCAACCACCAATGAGAGCGTGTTTACACGGCTCCCCGCTATCATGCCGAACAATTGTTGCGCAATAACACGTCGACCGAAGCACAGGCACTGCCAAAATGGCGTGTTTCACGTCACCCGAAAGGACAATGGAAGCTTCCACAGCGTGTGGTCACGTCTTCCTTGCATGTCACTTTACGCACGTGGCTCGTTATCACGTCAACCGAGCATGCATACAAATATTCCCGAGTTTCCTATGGCGTGTTTAGACGCTCTCCAATCCGCGGTGCAAACAAGAATAGCGTGTATACACGGCCTCCGACGCGAACTGGTTTTAAAGATGGCGCAACCACGACATGCACGACAATTTGAGTGGATTTTTATAAGCTTAGATTTTATTAAATGTTTTGAACACTTTTTAGGAAATCACCAGTGGAATTAAACGATAAAATGTTTATTTAATAAGTAATATAACTCATTAGTGTTTCAATAAGAGCACTTGCCCGATCGGGCAGACCATTCAGACGTCCAGGTTGCCCGACAAAATTTCACCGTGTACCGGGCAATCGGACAGGCGATTTGTCGAGGCCTGCCGAACTCCCTTTGTCTCGATTTGTGAAAAGCGTAAGCCGGCCCACTGGGGGAACACAAATGGCCCCTCATACATTTACACTCGTCCCGCGTCATAAATTCTTCATCGATAATATGAGAATTATCGATGTTTCAATAAAACCAACATTTTCAGATAATTTCCGGTAAAATAGCGGTAAACACGAGCGATAAATGTATAATATTTGTTCTTTACCATTTACAGCATCGTTCCAGATGACTGCGCCTGTGGTTGTGCTGTATAGTATGACAGGGTATATAGGACTGCTCTTTTCCCAAGGGCAATATGATGATGCATCAACTACAATCAGCCACCCAACGTCCTCAGGACAAATGGTGTATACTTTATTGACGAAGAACCGTCGTATGCTGAAATGTTTTTAAGAAAAGAAGAAAAAGTGGAAATGTTAGTTCAAGTTCTAAAGCTCTATTAAAATGATTTATTGGGGGAAGGGCAATTGGCCCAAACTTTTTTCTTTTTTTTTGGTATGCCGATGTAAAAAGCATAGTTGTGCCCCACTGTTTTATCATGCCCCGCCTCATTCTTGTCTCTCCCATTGTTTTGTTGCCATGACGTATACAAAATATAGAGAGAACCCCCCCTCCCCCACGTTCAGAAATCTGATAACCAACATTGATCTACCAACAATGTCGGATATTTCCGTGAGAACTCAGCACGTTGAGTGAAAAATCGTGTATAAAATGGTCTTTACTTACACGCGATCAACGTCACCAACAACAGAGAAGTAATTTGTAGTCGTTGTCGAATTGAGGTCATTCCAGGGAGATGACATAAGGCGCTCCTTATCGAACCAGCTTAAGATGTCTGACTCGCTTCCATTGAATATCAACTCAACTTTAACCCCAGTGTGATCATACAGAGAAAGCTTCACCTGAACATAGGTTAAATATGTATATTTCTGTGTTAATAAATCCTTATTTCTCCGTTATTGTTTGCTTAATGGGAAGGTACAATATTCTTAATTACCTGATTACAAAATTACCGAATTATAATATAATATACGGCTGTTAGTTTGATGAGAAGTTAGTAGAGGTACCAATCTTAGATATTTTGGATAAGAGGTACTTGTGGTTTGGAGTGTGGGGGTAAATTCTTATATAAATTTAATAACAAGAACGTGTGCTGAAGTAACAGTGGTATAGAAGGGAGGCTGTGCCGAGACTAGGCCACCCAAAGGTCAAATCATACGCGAATTAACAATAGCCTACTATTGCGAATTAATGCAATACTACTGAGAATAAATTGGCCTCGTATGTTGTGCATTTCGCTTTGGTACGTGGATGGAACATGAGTATTTCATAAAGCCAGGATAAAATATGATTTCTGCACTAAAGAATTGCCATTATCTTATAATTTCAAAATAGTCCAAAATAAATTATTTTTTTGAATACAAATGCATATAAATTCGTCGCATTTTTCTCATAGTGACGAATCGGGAAAAAAGTGCGTTACGAGTAAATCATGCTTTAAGTCGGACAGATTTTCGCTGTTAGTTTTTTGCTTCCCCCCCCCCCCCCATAAAACACATTTCGTTTTATCATCCAAGTGTTAATAAGTACCTGGTTGGTTATTTACTGTGTTTACTTTGTTTAAAATATTGATTTTCTATGGGTGACGATGGCTTGAACTTATTCGTCACTATGAAAACAAATGAGGTCGCCTATTCGTCACTTTAGCGCACGCATAGCGTATAGGCCTATACTTATTCGTAACTATGTAAAAAACCAAAAAGTGCCGCCGGCGCTTATTCGCCACCCATGTGTTTGTACATGTTTGTATGTGTACATACTCTATAAGGCCAATATCACCAATAAGTATCGACAAATGAATACACTAGCTAGAAAACAAGCTAAAAACTTGATGTTTTTACAGATTACGCTGCTCAGTCTGTCCGTGGTTATAGATGGTACCAGCCGTCCACGCACTGTAATATTGTATGCGTACAAATATACAGTGGTTTACTAACCGGTTAAACGGATTCGTCACTATGGAAAAAAAACGTATTTAGACACTCAAAGAACCCCAGAACTGCAAAAACCCGGATTTCACAAAAAATGCCGATTCGTCACTATGAGAAAAATGCGACCAAATAATTATGTGAGCGTACAGCGGCGATTCTGAACTGCAGAAAAAACATCGCATCCAGAATCTCAGTTGTCATTGTGATTTATACCGTAACCATGAGTCATTTCCATGACAAACATTTTTGCCTTATTCAAACGAGTTAATTGTACTCGTTTCCTTTCCAAAATATTTTAATATTTGTATACCGACCCCAAGAGTATACATGCAGGCATACTTACTTTCCGTGACGACAATAATGTTGCCATTAATACATGCCAGCCCAATTAATTTGGAAAAACCGAGTTGGAAACATTTCTTTGAATCCTATATTATTTGTACTCGCGAAAGTCCTTATTCAAACGAGTTTGTACCATTTTCTCCTCCAAATTATGCAAAACAATTTATACCGTAACCAAGAGTGTACCTTCATGCAAACTTAATTTCTGTGACAACAATATTTATTAAAGCCACTCTGACTAGTAATTAATTTATTACAAACAAAAACACGATTTGGGGCAAAAAAGCTTGGAATCAAATCTTGAACAGTACACGAAAGTCCCTTTTTAAAATCACTGTAATTGTAAATCGCTGAAGGTAAGATATAGTGACGAGACTGAACATTTAACGTGACTAAAAATAATGACAGCTAAAAACATGGTTGACTTACTCGTTGAATGTTCAGCTGCCCGCTGCTCCAAGCCTCAAACACTTTTTTGTTTCGAAAATTCCCCTTGACCTCCAGATCTTCGTTCCAGGTCACCATTGTCCACATATCGTGGAGTTGATCTCCTTTCCCTGCCATCCCTTTGAAAACTAGTTGCCATTCAGAATCTGCAAAGGAAAATAAGGACACTTGTAAATTGAAACTCATAGCCAAATGTATGAAGCG
>CM055822.1:1048094-1094264 GCA_029582265.1 Zoroaster sp. YZ-2022
AAAAAAATTACATACATATATACATACATACATATACCTATACATACACATAATATACATATACATATACATATACATATACATATACATACATACATACATACATACATACATACATACATACATACATACATACATACTGTACATACATATACATACATATATACACATACATATACATACATACATATGCACACAGAGCTATTAAAACAAGAAATTGATAACATCATTTTGTAACATGCACAAAGCCTTGTTTTTTAAATACAATTGTTCAAAGTCGTGTGAAAGTCTAGTTTGTTCTTCTCTTATTGAAAGTTTCAGGCTGGTCTTATAATTCGTCAAGATATTGATCTGTTCAGTCGTTTTAATTTCTGTACTTATTTGACATCTATTTTTCCATATTATCCTATGAAGCCTCCCTATCAACAAAAGGGACATTTGTTGGACTCCTTATTATTATCATTATCATTATCATTATCATTATCATTATCATTATCATTATCATTATCATTATCATTATCATTATCATTATCATTATCATTATCATTATCATTATCATTATCATTATCATTATCATTATCATCATCATTATCATCATTATCATCATTATCATTATTATCATCATCATCATCATCATCATCATCATCATCATCATCATCATCATCATCATCATCATCATCATCATCATCATCATCATCATCATCATCATCATCATCATCATCATCATCATCATCATCATCATCATCATCATCATCATCATCATCATCACCATCACCATCACCATCACCATCACCATCACCATCACCATCACCATCATCATCATCATCATCATCATCATCATCATCATCATCATCATCATTCTCCGCCTCGTCACCGCTTGCTTCATCGTCAATCTCCCAGATGTAACTGTTGGACGTACTTTTAACATACGGGTGACAGAACCTTGACAAATTATCTGGATCCTTATTAACAAGCATACGAATAAGTAGGTTCTCTAGGTGAGCATGGAAGGCATTACGCTGAATATAGTTGCTTTTGAAAAGCGTTTCTCTGTGGCATTCTTTCAGAAGTGCTTAGACCCATTGTTAGTCGTTTTAGTGCAAAACATGGACGTGCAGTCCGAACATCAAGACACATAATTATTTCTGCTGAAGTCAACCATCGGGAATGGCAGAGAGGGCCGGGTTCTAACATGGCAAAATCATCCAAATCAGTCACACTCCCCTATGATAATGACCTGCACAAATCTATACAGCAGATGCTGATCCTGACCAGATGCTGAGCTCATCTTAAATCTCCTGTTTCAGGACCTTGCACTTACAGATTGATGGCTAAATTTTACCTCCTATTCATACCATTTCTTGATGTTAACTGCATCTGGATTGGGTGTTGTAAGAGGTGCCTGATGCCAAATCTCTATCATCTCATAAGCCACTTAAGTTTATCTGTCTTGAACTGTTCACATCACTTATTCTACACCTCTCAAACATAGGACTCTACGACAATAGACCATTCTAGTTGGGAGCACATTTCCAACAACTGATCTGCAGGATTAACAAATGTTACATGTTTTGCAGCAGATCTTGTTCTCGTTGCTGGTGAAGTCACTTTAAATACCATAAGAACATGGCATACAATGGTGGCTCAACTAACTTCAATTACCTGCACATTGTATATAATGGGCCTTGTACAGGGATACATAATCAACTTAAGGTTAACAAACCAAGCCTAGCACCCCTTGCCTTGAACCCAAATTGTTTTTGATTGCCAGTCAGTAAGCCCTTATGACTGACCATGTTCTACATGTATGCTGGGGGTACACATTGCTGATTTGCATCTCTGACATAAACCATTATAGTAGTATAACACTAACCCTAAATGACCGTATTTAGACACAATCCAGAAACCTCATAGCGTATTGTAATTAAATTAAAGTTCATGGAAATGCCCATTTGTGAGGTAGTTGGAGCCTCGAGAATCTATTTGAACGAAATAAAAATTAAAATGATATGTATTTCCATGAATAAAATCAAACAGAAAACACACATTTTTGTTTTTGTTTTTGGTAGAATGTCTTAGATATTGCCAGATCATCATTTTAGGATATTCAGAATTTTTTTTCCAACTTTTCCAAAATTCACTACACCCTAATGACGGTCTTACGGTCTATTTCATGATTATTGTATTGTAGCTCACGGGATTAATGTCAACTATTCTTCCTTGAAACCTTAAATGTCCTGATTTTGCCCCTCTACACACTTTTGGGGCAACGGTATTTTCGTTTGTAAGGCCAAAAAAGTCTCAGGTTTCTGGTCATCGGTCGGCTTCAAAATGGGTGCGGTGACGCGCTTTTTAAATTTTATTGTTATTTTTTTAGCCAAGAGGGAATTACGTGATACATTTTTACGCGGGGACCAAATTTCCCATAATTATACAAAGTATGGTGGCTAAGAGAGGCCTCAAAATCTGGCAAACGATCATACCCCTATGTGAAAAAAGTCGTTTAAAACACAGCACAGCAGAATTCCAATCGATCCAGCAATTTTGGCTGCAATTGGACATCTTTCATAGCAAAACAAAGAAGAAAAACAATTAAAAATGCCGACGCGCGGGTCTGAGGCGACACGCGCAGAGACTAGAAACTGAGTCATATGGGTTGAGTCCAAGTCCAAGTAACGAGTCACGATAAGAAGGTCGAGTCTGAGTCCGAGTCACAATTCAAGTCACTTACAAAATTCAAAAAGAAAAAAGCTTTATACATGTGTAAAATGTTCAAAGTTAAGTGAACAAAATACTCAAGATATGTGGGCTTGTATCTCATGTTCAAAAATTTTTCTAACATTATTTGAAAATGGTTTGAAATTTCTCAAATCTTTCGTCATTATAATGTTTTCGTTTTTATATACAAGTTAATGTTTCGAACCCGAATGAGAGATACATATATTTGGCTCAGGTAGATGTTGTTGGGTATTTTTTGCAATATTATTTTTCAACTGTGCATAATAATAAAGGAAAACCCTGACCAAGTTAAGAACACTTTATGATTCTCATGACCCAACGCAGTTGTACATTAATTGTACATTGCTCTCGCCTGATTCCATTTCCCAATAATCATGATGGATTTAGCAAATTGTTTCCTCACATTTCGGCCTGCAGCCAATATAATGTATTGCTAGAATAACATATAAATAATAAAACAATAACGTGTCGCTCGCTAATGTCTAAAACCAATTCACCATAACCAAATGCATTAAAACACATGTTAAACTCTTTTGAAAAAACATAAAAATACATATTTACGACATGTTAGTCTGACAGCTGCGGTGATAATACCGAAAATAAAAATGAGCGGTATTTTAGCCCCAGACCCGCGCGTCTGCATTTTTATTTATTTATATATATTTTTTTTTTGCTATGAAACGATAACCAGAAACCGGAGGCTTTTTTTTACCTTAAAAAGATAATTTCGACTATCCGACATATGTCAGCCCTAATTTTGAATTTGTATGGAATTTGCACAGACATCTCCCATCCTCCCTCCCAAAGATAGTCGTCATAGTTTATTAGGTTTTGTTGTTGTTGAAAATACAGTCTAGCCTAAATATTGATTTGGCTTCGTCTGCCGGAACATTATGGAAAAGATATTACTATCACATCTGCACTAAGAATTTTCCAAAATGAACTCCATAAAAATCACATTTTATACGCTGAAATAGCTCACAAATGCCTACACAGAACCTCCTGAATGCAAACTTTTCAAACTGTTCATTCCATTTCTCTAGAATTTATTAGCAAACACCATGGAAATTGACAGTCCAGTGTTTGGGACAGTGTAACAAGTCTAGTACCCATCCATATCGAGCTTGTATTCCCATGATGTTGGATGCTGAAAGCTTGGGTATATATTGATTGTAATCGATTTCTGGAAGACGCACTTTGTTTTCATGTGGCCGCTACGCCTGTAAGAGATTCTGATCGCATTACTACAGAGAAAGGACACAATACGCTATGCTACAACGGAATAGGATGCACTGTATCAATTTTATGAAACCGCATTGTTTAAATTAACTAACAACACTATGTTGCAATAACACTCTTTATTTTGTTAATGTTTTACAATAGTGAATATTGGGCATTTTGCTGTAGAGTCCGAGTCCAAGTCATTGTACATGGTGACTTGAGTCCGAATCCAAGTCACAAAAAAATGACTCGAGTCGGACTCAAGTCCGAGTCCGAGTCATGAGTAATACTTGACAAGTCTGCTTTCTGGTCAACTAATGTTGTGGTTAAGATCAAGAGCTGCTTCGAAATTTGTTTGAAGCCGCAGTGGGTTCGTGGTGTATTTAACCATTATTTCGACAGCGTACCGTATTGCACGTTTTCTTCTGAAGACTCAGCCAGCTATTAAGATTACAGAGGATTAACTCACTATCTGATAAGTTTATTGACATGGTAACAATTAGAAGCAACTCCGAAACCGCTTTAAAACAAATCTTATTCATCTGAAAATATCCACCCTGCTGGGCGCTCAAGGCGCGGAAACAAAGAAAAAAAACATGAATACAAACAATATACAATGATAGCATAGGGAAAAATTATGTACTGAGATACATGTACCTACAATGCAATTACAAATATACATCATCTTTGAAGAATTGTGACATAAGATGAGTTTTAAGCATCGACTTAACTCTAGTTATACTATGACAAGATTTTAGTTTTGTTGGAAGATGATTCCAGAGTCTCGGAGCCGCGACAGAAAAAGACCTATCACCCCAGTTCCGTTTTGAAAAGTTGGTTCCTCTAGGAGTGACATGTTGCTGGAGCGCAAATTGCGTGATGGAGTGTAGACTTTAATTCGAGGAGGGACACCTCCACTCGCTACTGGCAGAAGTTATTTATTACATTGTTTTTCCCAGAAAAAAAGCTACATATGCCTGGGAGTCTTTGATATCCTAAAGTGGACCATTCCACATATCTTAGAAGGGGTGTCACTTCCCAGAGCTGTGTAGCTTTGTTTTGCTGGGCGGGAAAAGTAACTGCTGCCATATATCTGTGCACAAAATCAACCATTCATTGTGTACACATAAAGACCTACCCAGATCTAACCCTCTGATAAGTGGAACCATCTGTTCAGTATGAGACTTTGCTTATTGATGTTTTGCCGACAGCTTGTGCCTGTCTCAGCTTGTGCCTGCCCCCCCCCACCCCGACAACGTGTCTGGGTATCTGCTGCATGCTGGAGAGATAAACTGTACGGCTGTTTACGTTTGCCAAGGTCATACAGGAGAGAGATACACTACACGGCTGTTGTGTGTCATCTGGGGGTTGAAAATAATACTAGACAATAGCAGGGCATGTGTGGAAGTCATTTGGATGTAACAAAAAGAAATCAATGGGGAATGCAAATATAACAATTTTAATATAATTAATAGGGGTGCCACTGAAAAGAGGAGGGATCCAGCGTTTAAATAAATTCATGGGTTACTCCCTCGTCGAAGAGCAGTTCAGAAATATAAATTGGAGAAATGTTATTAAAAGATTTGTGAACATTTAGCATAAGTTTCAAAACAATTTTCTGTGAATCTCAACTAACGTGAAGCTGAGGTACTGGTTCTGAAAAGAACCGTATCGCACAACTCGTGTCTCAACCTTCTCAACGCTCTACGGTGAGCGCACTAACAGACTTGTCAAGTTATATCAACGCTCTTGTACCAGACGTTGTAAGCTCGTCAATGACCTGACATCTCCTGACGAAGATTAGAGCAGGCTAATCGAAACGTTGAGAATAACCCGTGAAGTCCCCATGGTTCTCCCTGAACCATATTAACCCGTGAAGTCCCCATGGTTCTCCCTGAACCATATTTCTCACTTAGCGACAGTAGAGAAAAACGAATTGCCCGAAATTGGTTCTCCCTTGAACCTTTCTCACTTAACGAAGGTTGAGATACGAGTTGTGCGATACGGTTCTTTTCAGAACCAGTACCTCAGCATCACGTTAGTTGAGATAAACACATGGTGTTACCGCAAACCGAAACGATATCGATATTCCACCATGCAAAGCCTCAAAACTTATAATTCTCTGTGAAACAGGAAGCCAGTGCAGTTCTTTCAAGATTGGCGTGATATGGCATGACTTTCTGGACAAATACAAAGTCACAACACGAGCTGCTGTGTTTTGTATGTGCTGAAGACAAAATATTTGATTCTGCGGGAGACCGTAGAGGAGAGCATTCCCGTTATCGAGCCGTGATGTGACAAACGCATGTTCAGCAGCACTTTTATTCAAGTATTTCCTTATTCGGCTAATATTTCTGATATGAAATGATGACATGCGAACAATGTTGGAGATATGAGGTTTTAAAGTCATTGTCGAGTCAAATATAACACCCAAATTACGTTCGTGTGATGAAGGGGTTATCTGCGAGTCACCAATTGTAATAAATGGAAGAGAAACTTTAGACAATTGCTGACGTGATCCAAATAGAACAAATTCTGTTTTTCGTCGTTCAATTTCAGGAAGTTTTGTCTCATCCAACTTCGAATCTCTTGAATACATTTCTCCAGTGTTGTAATGCAGGAATCGGCAGGTTCTTGAGAATATTTCAAAGTAATGTAAAGCTGCGTGTCATCAGCATAGACATGGTAATTTAAATTATACTTCAAAATGATATCACGAACTGGAAAGGTATAAACACTAAACAACCGGAAGAAAGAGATCTGTTTACAATAATTGTGATAAACATAAATATTTTGTTTTATTAGCGAAGTTGGTACTGGATCAAGTTCACATGATTTTGATGGCGATTTCATGATGAGTTTCTTGATCTCCGTAACACTAGTAGCTCAATCATAGACAGTCTAGATTGTGGATCCTTGTGTGACGGTGTTTGTGATAGAATGGCAGGTACTGGGGGAAAAGAACGACGGATATTCTCAATTTTTCTTACAAACAATTTGAAAATGCATTTGCGAGGTCCTGATCGGAGTGTGTAGATGGAAGCACTGGAGTTTTGGGTTTATGAAGCAACTTTTCAACAATGTTAAATAATTTTTTCTGATCGCCAGATCTCTCTTCCACAAGATATGAGTAGTGAGTTATTTTTGCCTGGTTAATCATGTTCTTCACAATATCACGTTGGTTACAGTATTCTTGCCGATGTACTCCAAGTTTCCCATTGTCACGCCATTTTTCTCTCAAGTTGACAGCGGATTTTTCTTGCAGCACGAATATCATCATTGAACCAGGGGGATTCAGATTGTAGTTTAACAGTTCGAGTTTTTTGCGGAGCATGATCGTCCAAGATGTTTCGGACAGTAGATTCAAATAGACTGACACAAGAATCCAGCTCACCATCTTCAAGGTTTACATTTTCCAGTTGAGATTCAATATCATGACATAAATCTTTAATATTTACATTTTTCCAGTGGCGAGTAGTTACAGAAATGGTAGGTATGGGAGGTTTTTTAAGGTTCATATTTACCATGATTGCATAATGATCAGATAAGCAGGGATGGATAGTTATATTCGAGATGAGAGGTGAAGTATTTTTTTTAAATTTTCACGCGTTATCATGAGGTCAAGACAGTGACCATATCGATGATTGGGTGCTGTAATGTGCTGGATAAGTCCATCAGCAGAGAGCAGATCTTTAAACTGATTTGCATAATTGTTTGAAGTGATGTCCATATGAATGTTAAAATCGCCGGCTAAAATAATGTCAGATGGGTGCAAGAGATAATCCACAATTAATTTATCAAATTCCTGCAGAAAAATGGAGAAATTTACATGTTTACCATCAACATCCCTTTCTGGTCGATATATATTAACAAGGCAAACAGATCTAGAGTTGCACGTTACCTCAGCATGCAGAGATTCAAATGTTTATGTAGTCAATGTTAACATTTTTCATACTGACAGATAAACTGGACCTAAAGAGAAGTGCAACCCCTCCACCGGTCTTTTTTGGTCTGGGGATATGATGGAGAGAGTAGCCAGCAGGAGTGCACTCGCGGGGTAGCAAGTCATCATCAGGTTTAAACCATGTCTCGGATATAGCAACAAGATCCAAATTGTTTTGAAGTACAAAGTAAACAAATTCATCCGATTTGTTACATATGGATTGAGTATTCAAGACACAGAGCTGAAGTTTAGACTCATCATGAACATTTGGAGTTGAAGTTTTGCCAATGTCGCTTGTTGATGTGGTTTATTAAGTTCACTGTTGGGGGTTGGTAAGGCCGGAATGCTAGTTGTGTAAGTCTGTCCGACCAGCTTTTTTACCTCTATGTGTGCGGCGGTATGTTTGGGGTTGATTGGCAAGTATTCCAAGACAGTTCAATTGACTCAATGCTGAATAAGATAAAGCTTCATCAGTACATGGAGCATTGCGAAGATTGAGTAGTTCATTGCGGCTGTAGGAAATTTTATGGAGCTGAGTGGTGTTTTTGGGTATGTTGTTCAGTGTTTCAGGTCCAGGGTTTGGGTTTATGTCACCAGAAATTAAGAGTGAAAGGTGAAAGGCGAAAGGTGACAGATGAATTATTATAATATGATATAGGACAACTCAAAAATTTAAGATGGCAGATTTGTTGTTTTTTATGTAGCGTACAAGCTGTAGGTTGCATGCTGTAGCCATATTCTAAAGATGAGTCATTGAGATACAATGGTCCGGACAGCAGGGGTAGAATAAACAGAATGTAGACATCCATTGTCTAATCACAAAGTTGATCCAAACAAAAGGCTTGTGGTCAAGCTACAGGTTATAATCTAAGTCAGGGTTGCTTGCACAAATAAAATGAAGATACAAGTGTGTATCGTCCACAACACAGTAAAATCTTACAGCAGAGACCGACAAAATACAACAGTTTTTTTCACTTATTATAAGAAAACAAATGTACCAATACTCACATAAAACGTCCAGTAGATTACAGGTGTAATAAAAATCCACTAATATAAAAATGAAGACAAACTTGTAGCTACAAAACACTTACTTCGCACAAAAACTGGAGAGCTGTTATGAGTGGCTGCTTGTTAAATCCCTGCGAGTCTGAGCAGTTTCATTTATACGCGGCGTGACAAGCACATCTACACCGTGTAGTAGGTTGTAAAATCGTTAATTACATGGGTAAATGAACTGATTTTCCCAATGTTAAAACTTTTAACTTGTTAGAGAGGTTCTAGAGATGTTTTCTATAAAACAAATGTTTTGGTAAAATGTTATGTTTTTCTTAGAAAATTAATTACTTAAGCGCTCATTCATCATTCATTGATGTTATGTGGAGAAGTACAAAATGTTCAAACTCTGCATACATACACAAATAGGTGGAAAACCACCCTGGTACTCGCAAATTGTAAACGCAAGTCACATGTTCTATACCTTACCTTTAAGAAAATACCATTGTATGAGCAATCTTATTCACCGTTTATTTCAACTTATAAATATGATGTTATTAGGATTTCAAACTATACATTGTTATTAAAGGTACTATAAGGTATATGTTTATGGTCGAATTTTAATGATGGCATTAATCTAAAAAATATTTTTCGGAATTTTATGGCCAGCAATTCCCTTCAACGATATATAATTTACGATTTCCGTGAGCTCCAGAAATTTCTAGGAGTCACACAAGGTTACACTCGATATTTGCAATAACAACAATTAATCAAGTGGTTTAATTAACACAGAATAACGATTATGGCAGAGTTTCAATCAAGCTTTACACAATGATCGTAAATAATCAAAATTACAATTAAAGTGGCTTACACCTTCAAACGGCACTCTTTACTTTGTGGCGGTCGATTTTCAAGCACTCAGAGGCTATCTTCTCGAAACTGCTTACAGTCACGGTTCGATTATTGACTAGCTTGGTGACTTCAATCGGCGATCATACGGTGATTTCCAAACATGAACAAAAATCACTAAAACTGTCCAGTTCACAAAACTTCATAAAATAAGACTCACCATGAAACTCACGGTTCGAAGGAAAATATCAAACTGTCGGCAACACCCATCGGCTGCACCAGACCTGTTAAAGTGGGGGGGGGGGGGCAAGCTTAAATTTAACGGGGGCAAACATTAATCTTAAATGTAATTTTGTACTGCTGAAAAAGCATTGACTTACTATCGGGGAAGAACAAAAATTGGGGGGGCAAAGAAAGTAACGGGGGGGGGGGGCATTTGTCCCCTTGCCCCCTTTCCCCCGTAGCGCCGCCGCTGGCAACACGTATCGTAACACCGCCGTTGACCCACTTTTACACCGAATTATCACAAGTTTCATTTAAAAGTTTTCTTGTACTTAAAGGGACCATCGCTTCATTTGGCTAAGAATTGCAATTTACAAGTGCCATTTATTTTCCTTTGCAGATTCTGAATGGCAACTAGTTTTCAAAGGGATGGCAGGGAAAGGAGATCAACTCTACGATATGTGGACAAACTTGACCTGGAACGAAGATCTGGAAGTCAAGGGAAATTGTCGAAACAAAAAAGTGTTCGAGGCTTGGAGCAGCGGGCAGCTGAACATTCAACGAGTAAGTCAACCATGTTTTGTTGTCATTATATTCATTCGGGTTAAATGTTTAGTCTCGTCACAACGTTATTATCGATTTACAATTACAGCGATTTAAAAAAGGACTTTTGTGTGCTGTTCAAGATTTCAAGCACTTATTCCCGAAATCGTGTTTTTGTTTGTAAAAAAATAATTACTAGAGTGGTTTTAATAAATGGTAGAAATTGTTGTCGCTGAAATGGAGTTTGCATGAAGGTACACTCTTGGCTACGGTAAAAATTGTTTATGATAATTTGAATGGAGAAAATGGTACAAACTCGTTTGAAGAAGGACTTTCGTGTCTTGTCAATATAGGATTCTCAATATTAAATAAATATCGGGGTTTTACAACATTTATTTGGCTGTCAATAGTTATGGCAGAAATTGTTGTTGCGGAAATCATTTTTAGTTACGATTTAAATCACCATGACAACTCAAATCCTGGCTCTGTGAAAGCGAAATGCACAACAAGCGCAATTTATTCTCAAAAGTATTTCGTTAATTCACAAGATATTATTGCGTTAATTCGCAATGGTAGTGCATTATTTCACAAAACTATCGCGTTAATTCGCAAAAGTATTACGTTAATTCACATCACTACTGCGTTAATTCGCCAAAAAAAAATAAAAAATTAAATAAATAAAAACATAAATAAAAATAAATACGTTGCCAAATTTTGGCACTATTGGGATTCCACAATATAACGAGCAGTATGTAACATGTGGTAAAATTGGGCACACTGCATGCAGCCGTAATGACGTAACATACAAAATCATAATTAGTGGTTAATGAGCTCATTATTATTTATGCAGCCAGAATAATAGGAATAATAGGCATCCTGCTTTGTTAACTAAGCCAGTGACGAGCATCGATGTCCAGTCGATAGCCTGCTCTGATCGCGACAAGACCTAATCTTTAGGTCGTGGTGGGGAATGGGGTCATGGGTTCCAACATAACTACTGCAAGTATAGAAACCTGAGGCATGTTACAGGTACCAAGTGTAGCATGCGATGTGTCTGGCACAGTATTGGCTGCTAATGTTGGTTTGCTTTGACTCCATGCCGTTAAATTTGAGTTCTGATCGGGTCCTCAACTGGGTGATATGACCGGGGGCTTGGACCTGGGTTGGGATTTGAGGTCGGGATCGTCTGAAGTGTGCATTGTTAAGATACGTCCACAATGTATTTTCCCCTGCCTCTAAATTTTATATTTTCGGTACCACCCTACCCAATCATCATGTGTAGAGTCTCCATGGAATGAGTTTCCACGGGTCACCGCTAGTAAAGTAAATACTAGTGTGATATTTGGTATCAAAGGAGGTGGCCAGGATGATTTCACTTCTAATTTACCGCCCCGTAACGAGTTCATCTTTAAAGGGAAGGTACAACATTGATAATATTGGCAAGACTGCTTTGGGTATGGGTACACTTTACTTTTTTTGAAATTTTAGTACAATCAACAATTATAATATGCAAAATGTAAAAGTACATATTTGTTTCTTGATTGCTTTGATTCAGGATTATACTTGTTGCCAACTTCACATCAAGTTAACTTTCTTATATTAATTTGGTATTTAACAATGTTGACCTTCCCATTATTAATTTAAACCCCCAAATATGAAAAAATATGGATTTATTAACACAGAGATATTTAACCTTTATTTAGGTTAAGCTTTCCCTGTATGATCACACTGGGGTTAAAGTTGAGTTGATATTCAATGGAAGCGAGTCAGACATCTTAAGCTGGTTTGATAAGGAGCGCCTTATGTCATCTCCCTGGAATGACCTCAATTCGACCACGACTACAAATTACTTCTCTGTTGTTGGTCACGTTCGTCATGTTGATCACGCTAGTCCCTTGTAAGTAAACACCATTTTATACACGATTTTTCCCGAAACATGCCGAGCTCCCACGGAAACATGTTGGTAAAGTAGTCGCACACAATTTGACAGAACAATGACCTTCCATATACATACTACATGTACAATGTCTATAGTACGTAAAACCACAGTGAAGGTAAAACCTATTGTCACAGAAACACGAACTGATTGTATCATTGTGGGCTGTAAAAACCAACAACCTCCACTTTTTAGCTTTTGAACAAATGTTTTTTAAATAGGAGCAAATAATAATAACTGACCTTTTAAACCCAATGAACAAAAATGTACAATTTTTTTATCTCGAATTCAGAAAAGGCCGAGGTCCAGCAATTTTAAGTTGATTTAAACACAATAATGGCCTCTCTTTCGTTTACAAATCGCCTTCCTGATGTCGCCCTTGTAAAGTCACATCTTCAGCGGCTAAACAATAGGGGCCGGCTCTTACTATCAATAATTGACTTTTTCCTCATATTTTGAGAGGTTTTGTTAAAAAGAAACTAAACAGCATAAGTTTTGTTATCTCAACCCAAAGTAAAATATCGTAAACAGTCATTTAGTCTGAACTCCATTGATCTCGAATTCAGAAAAACCTAAGATGCACTATGGGGGAAAGAAATGGCCCCTCTTAGGTCAAAAAAAGGTCTCCGGTTTCTGGTCTCCTCGCGCGTCGGCATTTCTAATTTTTAATTTGTGTTTGCTATGAAACGATGTCCAGTTGCAGCCAAAATTGCTGGATCGATTTGAATTCTGCCGTGCTGTGTTTTAAACGACTTTTCCCAAATAGGGGTATGAACGTTTCCCTGATTTGTGAGGCCTCTGTTAGCCACCGTCCTTTTATTTTGGAAATTTTTGTAATTTTCTGTTAGACAAAAAAAAGAAGAAAAAAAAAAAGATTACCCCAAAAAATAAATAAATAAAAAATAATAAATAAACGCGTCACCGCACCGATTTTGAAGCTGACCGACAACCAGAAACCGGAGACCTTGTTTTGGCCTTAGGCTTTCTCGTACAACAGCACCGATATTTTCGGTGTTATTTACTAAACAAAATATTTGGGTGATTTTGTCGACTGAAAGGATGACTGTAAGGGTAATGTCACAGTCAATCATTGAAACAGAGTTTCGGAACTTGAACCAACGTGCCTTTTCCCCTTTTTCCCTCTTTTTGTAAAAACATTTCAGCAATCGACGGTTTTTCATCAATAAGTATTATGGCGGATGTGAAGCGGACGCTGGGTGGCTGGTTGTAGTTGAAGCAGCATCAGGTTGCCCATGGGAAAATGCATTTGACAGTTACCCTGTCATACTATACAGCACAACCACAGGCGCAGTCATCTGGCATAATGCTGTAAATGGTAAAGAACAATTAAACATGTATCGCCCGTGTTTCCGCTATTGTACCGACAAATTTCTGAAAATGTATAGTTTTATTTGGAAATCGAAAATTTTCTTCTGGAAAAGAAAATAAATACTTTGAAAATGAATATTTCATAAAAAATAGTCAGAAGATTATTTAACAGCAAGTAAGAACCCATAATCAATTAAATAAATGATGTGACATTACTGTAAAACCGTACTTTTCATGATTATTTTGATTAATGTGCTTTTTCTCAAGTAAACACCAATGTTCCGATGACGTAATAGAAAATTATCAGAAATTGCCTTTAATTAAAATAGCGGGAAACACATGCGATACACCTCGCATAAGAAGATAATTTTTGTAGCGTAGGGTCAACAAAACGTCAGCGGCGTGTTTTAGTTCAAATAAGAAATGTATCCTGCTCTTTGTGAAACGATGAACATAAGCCTGCATGATTTCTACAATAGTGTGCAAGACCTGTAGCCACTCCTCCCAAACCCCCACACCTCCATTCAATGTTGAGGAAAAACATAATGTTCTTTGGAACCATTTGACATCGCAATATCCCAGCCAAATTCAAAGCGCCCCACATTGGACGGGTGGAGAGGGATGCGTTCTTGGTGAAAATTCTCAGTTAGTTGTGTTACAGTGTCAAAGTTTGCCAACAGTTTGCTCACCATTGTAGTCGTAATGAACCCACTTGACCGATATGGAAAAACATTGTCTGGTTACATTTCACCTGTGATTTCTTTGTTAAATCAGTAAACTTATTTATGTTCTCATAAAACAGTAGAAAGTCAAAATAAAGGCATTGAATCTTGTTAAAGGTACAGGATTGATATTTCAAAAATAACCAAATGGTCGAATTGTATCTCCCGTGTTTTTTCCGTAATTTTCGATTTTTGGGGAACATTGATCATTTTCTTTTGAAAGGATACAAATACTTCGAAGTGATGTAGTTAACAAAATAATTGTGAGAAGATTGTTTAAGTGCCAAAATTAATGACGGGACCCACCGATATTTCCACCGGTAGAGGGCTATGATATGCACGAAGTGGGTAAGATAACCTGTGTCATAACAGAGTGCTGTATCTCTTTGGAATTCCTTGCCTGGTTCCCGTTTCCCTTCATCCCACGATCTATCTTGTTTCAAGAGCAATCTCAATTCCCACCTTCAGCTCTTCTGAGCTTTTTACTTTTTTGACTGTTTTTGTATTGTAGCCCCGTACCTTGAGTGAATTTAGCCTTATTCGGGGCGAATAACCATACAATTGTTTTTTAAAGAGTACATCAAAATTGGGTCTCTCTAATTATGATAATTATGATTTTTCGGCAATTACCGAAGTGTATCAAGTAAATATTAATGTTGAAAAGAAATATGAATGTATAAATTTAGTTTTATTTGTCTATTTCTATTTCTATTTGCAGATGGAACGATAGGCAGGGCGGATTATTTGACCATCCACGTTGATACTGAGTGAGGTAGGCCTAATGAACATAAACATGGGATATTTCTGGTCGCGGCTAAATATTAATTACACAGATTAGAGAACTAAGCCTTTCTCAATATTTCTTTTTCAATTTTTCTGATAATGTTAATGTGAGACTTACAGATCATGTTGACATCATTAATTTGTATAGCTACATGAATTTATTGCGTCATTAATTTGATATAATGATTACATAAAACACAGTGGTGTGTCCAGAAGGTGGTATATAATGCTCCCCCATCCCCAACAAAAGAGACACAAAGCGAAAATTGACAATAGGAAAATTATCAGCACTATATTGCTGAATGTAGCCGAGCTGGGTCACAAACTCCCAATCACGTGTGATTAATATATAATACTATGAAAAGTGAAACATTTAAGATATCGCACTTTTTGTGAGGTGCTCCCTCTACAATTCTGGATCCACCCCTGAAACTGTGAAATAATCAATTCCACTCATCTTTCGAGTTTAATGGTCCACACCACGACATCAGTAATACCTAAATCTTAAAACTTGTAATAAGCTTAAAGGAAGGTACAGCATTGTTAATGTTGGCAAAACTGCTTCTACGAGAATGCTTTACTCTCTTTGAATCAAAATAAACATTAAACAACCATCCTGTAAATGTTTCAGCTTAGTATTTTAAAAGTAAACTTAATACTCTCAGAAAGCATGATCATTGTGTATCTTATATTTATTGCAATTTTAATGATTACTTAATAATTAATGTTTGTATCGACAACCTAATTGTATCACGTACTGTTATATTAATGATTGTTGATGTAATTTGATCCATTTTTTTAAGTGTTAAAGAGAGGTTTAAGCAAATATCACTAATTCACCTTTTCCGTTTTTATAGATGAAACAATACATGATGAAACAAAACAACCTGTAAATTTTATTATCTTATTACTCACGGTAAAATATTGTAAACATTTTTTCCCGAAGCCCTTTTGTCTCAAAGTCAGAAAAGTCTAAGTAAGGTCCACTAGGGAAACAAGGATCCATATTAACACAGTGTTGATATGTTCGGTATTTATTACACAATTATGACCTATTATTAGGGTGATTTTGTCCACTGAAGGGGTGATTTTGCAAGGGCTATATTAGGAAGGCGATTGTGAAACGTAAGAGGATCATTCCCTCAGTGGACCCTAGGCTTTTCTGAATTCGAGACAAAAGAAGATTTGGACAAAATGACTTTTTAATAATAGTTTACTGTAAGATTTGATAATAAAACGTTTGATGTTTAGTTTCTCTATGATATAACCTCTCTCATAATAGGAAAAGGTCAATTATTTGGTTAGATCCCTACTTTAATACTGTAATGCGCGTTTAACATGTTGTATATGAAAAGTGTGTGGTATAAATGTTATTATTATGACGTATCATTCACGAGTAAATAGTGAAAATGCATTCTGATTTATTGTACTCATTCTAATGTGAAATTAAGTCAAGATCGAGCACTCTTTCCTAAATTCAAATTCAAATATTAGTACCATCATCAGCTTTATGCTTGGTAAGTTTACATTTTTGACCAGTAATTTTCGACCATTTGGTTATTTTTGAATTACAAATATTTTTGACCTTTTGATTTGCTGAATAAATACCTTCTCTTGGTAAATAGATACATTTGGGTGCTGAAACCCTCTTCTTTTCTTTAGTATTTGTATTTAAAATGTTTGTTCATTTGGATAAAATTGTGATTTTTCGTTGATTTTTTCAGCACTCTGGTATTAAAATCCTTTTGGATTATTAAAAGCACAAGTTTTATTTAATACCGTACTTGATGCGATCATTTAACTGCAGAACTTTCAATTAGATTCACCGGTGAGTTTTTGTACAATAGTGAACGGAAGTAAGTACACATTCACTGCAATATGATATACACTCTGCCTGGTTGAAATAAACCAAGTAATACCGAGTTTCGTAGCTGATGAGCACCCTCCCTCCCAACGCCGGTAGGAATTTTGCACACTACTTCCAATGTATAAAATGTCATAGGCTTATTATCATCACGTTTTTTGTAAGTGTGTTACCCGTTGCCAGCTGAATACAACAATTAATTAATTAAATGTTCTGTGGGGAAATCAATTAGTCTGCTATTCTCATGAATAATAATGTCCAATTACTGAGGCAAATATAATAACAATAACGGGTGAAAAACACAAACTGAGCTACTTTTCTGTTCAAAGGCCTTGGTGATGATTTATAGTTGTATTTCCCTATTCAGCACAACGTACACTGCTTAATTTATCAATTGTGGATGTACACATGCATAATAATAATCCCTTTATTTCGCTTCATACTTCACTGGCAATTGGCTTTCAAATGGAAGATGCACTGCAACAACGGTGGTGTTAAAAACTACACCCATTGGTGTTCATATTTATCATTGCCCAATATGAACACTATGAAAGACTTAATTTTAACACCAGCATAATCATACTCTCTTCGAATCAAGATATACATTGAGAGCAATCAATCTGTGAAAGTTATTAAAACATAAAATATAGATTGATTTGTAAAGAGGCATTCAAAGGAAGTAGCCCAATATGAACACCACTTGTGTAGTTTGTAACACCACAGTTTTTGTAGTGTGTAACATTGATCATTACTAGATTATCAGATTGGCTAATTATTACCTAAAAACTTGATGTTAAGTTGGTACAAGGATCAGTCATCCTAAGAAGTTATTCCATTTGAAGTTCGAGGTTACCAGCCAAATGTAAATGCAAAATGTGTATACGTTGGTTTTGTCTGTTTCATATTGCTTGACACACATTTTTTGCTTAGCGAAATATTGTGTTCAATCTTTTGCAAAACATAATTCATGCTCAAATATAACGCTTTTCTTTGGTAATTAAACAACAAAAAATGTTTGTGTGTGTTAGCAGAATAATTCTGGAACCATTCAATGTGAAGGAGACTTCACATTTTACCATCTGGTTATAGTTTATTTGCATTATTTGTATGCAAGTATAGAATTTTAATGACGGTACAGATGAGAAACTATATGAATTCTATTTGCAAAAGATATGTCACAACGTAGCACCATGTAAACAATATCTCAGGAGTTCCTACCTCTAGAGTCAGGCATTCTCCTTAAGATGATCAGAGTATACTGATCGAAACGTCGAGTTTCTCACCACCGGTTCTTCAGAACCATCAATTATTATAACTCCTAAAGGCTTTTTCGCATGATCAACTTTCAATCCATGTCAAAATCTACACTGACCAAATCCGTGTCGAGTCGGTGTTAGTTTCAATACACTGATAAAACACTGGTTAAAATAACGCTGGTTAAAATATGGTTGGTTAAGTTTTACCCAACGTTGGTTAATCATTTTTAAGTTGGGTAAAAATTAAGTTGGTTAAATTGTACATTTCATATTCCCGCGCCAATCTGACATTTTACCCATTCGTTGGTTAAAATTATGACGTAACAATCTTATGACAAATCAACCAATCAACATGCAACCTACGGCGTGGGTACGGCGTGTGTGCAGCTATAGCTACCGCGTGTGTGTGTGTGTATATGTGCGGGCAATATACCGTGGCTTGCATTATATTTGCGTTCATTGTTGCTGAGAAATTGACTGAGATTGAGAATAATGGCGGAGGTTGCCGTTCGTCTGCGTGAATGGGGATTAGAGGGACTAATCCAAGCTTTTGAAGGTAAAATTACTTAAATTTGTTACTGTTTTTGTTATGTAGAAACGTGGGTCAGTCGTTTGCAGGATTACAGAAGTTTTGTTGCATGATATTGGTATAAACTGAAACTTGGCCACTAACAACAGTAACAGGCCATGCCTAACGAACACGATTTCCCCCCAAATTGTATCAGTTGAAAGAAACTGTTAAACATTTTGTTTCCGTCAACGGCCGTCAACGACCGTCAAAGTACACGTTTTAGCGTCCAAAAAAGCTTGATGTAGTGAATATCCTATTAACAATCATCAGTAACATTTGGGCAGACCTTAAATTTGTGTAAACATTTGGGATTTTTTTCGCAAAAACTTTAGATTTTATTTTTACGGTCGTGGCCGCCATCTTTTTTGACTCTGGGAAGGGACCCGCATACAACGCATGTGCAGAATGTACCATTATGGTGTAGGGGAGATTGTTATTGGGCTGGGCGCACACGCCTCATGCTTTTCTTTGCATTTATAAAATAAAGTGTATATTTGTCAGTGTTCTAGCCAACTCAAATAGTACAGAACTGGTTCATTATTACGATACGAATCAATAATAAATAATTAGGGTATTCCCACGATTCCCTACTACAACTACCCATAGATTAATGGAATGGTCCGAATATGCTCATGCGGCAAGTTGGCGGCCAATACCACTGCGTAGGAGACATTTTAGTTTTCGCGCAAGAACATCACTTTTCACACAAATGTATAATCGTCTCGTATGCTCATGATGATTATTTGCAGGTTATTCACATTGTCTGACATGTCTGATGTTTTTTGGGCCGTCTGTGAACTTGTTGACGGTTGTTGACGGTGTTTAAAAATATATCATTAAGCAGGCCAAATAAAAGGCTCACTTGTACTTGGTTAGCGTCCGTCCGGGCCCAACACAAATTCTCGGTCGGTCGGGGCTTTTTTATTTTTATTTTTATTAATTTTTTTACTAGTTGAACAGGCAATACAAACAACAAAGAATCCGATTTCAAACCATAGTCAATTGCTTTACCGGTAATTGCAAATACTGTACATGATGGATCAGAGCAATGTAATTGGGTGGATACTGTTAGTGTTTATAACAAAAGAAAAATTAAACTTTTAATGGGATGCACTTTTATTTTTGCATTTTTATTGGCCCATCACATACAGTTTCAAGTTGTCATACCGTAATTACTACTATATAATAATGTGATATATGATTCATTCAATTTGTTCTTTTTGTAAAAAGGTATGCGACCATTGTAAAACTAATCTCTGGTTTTAAAACGGCATTTAAAAAACTGCCAATCAAAAAAACACTGGCTATTTTACAGACCTGTAAATTGTAATGCATTTCCTGTAGGCCATGTATTTCACGAAGCTTCTGGAAATCTGGTTGCATTGAACATTTCTGACCTGGATTATATTACATTTTTATTTAAAAATAATGATCTTGAATGTTCAGACTCGGACCAATCTGACCCAATTCCCCAAAACTGGCATGCGGCCCGGTGGCGAATTGTTTTTCCAGACACGATAGCCATATGAGAGCAGTTAGTGCCATAGTATGCACGGTTAATGTTTTTAAGTTATTCCATGCTAGGAGTGGGAGGGGTTAGTATAGTAATAATAACCCTTTCAATAGCAGTGTCAAGTATACTCGACAAAAGAGAATAAGCATGGACACCAGTCAGTGTTGCTTTAATTGTACACAGATAGCTGGTTCTCAATAGCCTTATTGTTAACACAATTTGGTAAGGAAAGGTTAATGTACATGAATGGCACTAACTCTAATACTAACACTAGTGTAACTGTTAGTGTTAGTCCGTGTTAGGTTAGGGTAATACATTATTTTATTGTTGTTACTATTCCTATTCCTTCCCCATCCCAGAATAGATGATCCTCCCTATGGCTATCGTGTCTGTTAAAAAAATTGGGGGCCGGCGATTGTGGTATTTTGTGCTTCGGCGATGTAAGCAACCGTGGAATAAAGAAATTTAAGAACAGAAAATGTTGAGTTAAGGACGTTTAGTGACCCTCCGTGAATTGAGCACTACATGTAATAACATGCTTTGAAATTATTGATTTCTTTCAGATAGTGAAATAGATGATGAATCATTCATGCTCCTTGACACGGACACCATCAGAGAGATTATTCCAAAGCCAGGACCAAGATTGAAGTTTAGCCAAGCTTTCAAACGATTCATGTACAAGCCAAAGATGCAGAGCCTGCCCATGAAGTTAATGTTGCTGCTGCTGCTGTACCAGATGCAGGTCCAGTGCATAATAACGGGGTAAATGTCCATTGCTTCAAATGTTCAAAACGGATGTCAAGTATAGTTGAATTGTTTAAACACTTGAAATTTGTACACAACATCAACGCAGGTACATCAACGCATATGTGTGTCCAGAATGTAAGTTAACATTTGCTCACTGCAAGACTTACAAGAAACATGTAAACCAGCAGCACAATATAGATGTACAAGGCAGACTTGCAGCTATAGATGACAATATTCAACATGATGTTGGAATAAATCATGATTTTGAACCAGAGTTTGAAGATGATCAAGAAAATGCCAATGATGAGGAAGAACGTCAAGATTTTAAGGAAGAACTGAAGCATCACATGGCACTATTTAGTTCAAAACATGAAGTATAAAGCCATACCAACATCCTCCATTCACAATATTACCCAAAACGTTGAAGAGTTGATTGATGGTGCAGTCAGTCATTTAGAAAAGAAAGATATCTGCTATGCATGATCAATTTCATAGTGGTTCTCTAGATGACAGGGCATTTGCAGAAACCTTAGAAGAGTGTACATCACTGAAGGATCCACTGGGTAACATGAAAACAGAATATGGCCAAATAAAGTACTACTTGGAAATGGGAGCACTGATCTTACCAGAAGAAAAATATTTAGGACATTGTTACAAGGCACGTTTAAACAAATCAACTGGACGTATGGAGCAAGTGCAGTATGCAGAAACATTTCAATATGTACCCATTGAGGATGTTTTGAAGGCTTATTTAGAACAGCCGGAATGATGCGCATCATTCTTAATGAAATAGGGGTGGTGCTGAAGATGAAGGATTATTGAAATCGTATCGCAACGCAGAATTTTCAAAGATAGTTTTGGAGAAGATGCCGGTGATCTGGTTTGCCATTACTCTTGTACAGCGATGACTTTGAAACTGTTAACCCCTTAGGTTCTTTGCAGGGTGAACACAAACTATGTGCTTTTACATTTCACTACTTTGTGTTCCTCGCAAATACCAGAGTGCACTTAGTAATATAATTCTAGTGTGCTTAGCAAAGTCGAAACTTGTTACCAAGTATGGAATCAACAGCATTCTTGATGTGATATCTGAGGACTTGCAGAAAATCTATTCTAATAATGGTGTCTTCATCAATGTTCGAGTTTACTGGCCATGTTCGTTCAAAACTTTTTCAAGTTGTTGGTGACAACCTTGGGTTACATGCAATGTTAGGGTTTTCCTGTGGTTTTAATGCAAATTATTATTGCAGATCTTGCAAAGAACATAGAGACATTGCAGAACACAGGAAGTAGAAGATGAAGGTCTACTACGAACAAAGCAAAATTTTGCTCAGGATCTAGAAATGGGAAACCTCACTGAAACAGGTGTGAGCAGAAACAGCAGCCTGAATGATATAGACTATTATCATGTCGTTGACAACAATACCTTTGATATAATGCACGATTTACTGGAGGGTGTTGTACCTTCTGTATTTAAGTTGGTTACAAAGTCCCTAATTGATGAAAAATGCGTTTACTCTGGATGAATTGAATAGCAGAATTCGTTCTTTCAGCTATGGTTTCAGCGATAAGAAAATTGCCCGACTGCAATCACAGCAACCTCGTTAGCAAATCCAAAAGGTGCAAGTGGGCAAAAGGCAGCACAGATGCACTGCTTGTTCAACTATATATGTCTAATCATAGGAGATAAGGTCAGGAGAATTCTGATCATTGGGAACTTCTGCAGTCTTTTAGACATATACAAATTGTTGATGGCACCCAGTATAAGTGTAGAGGCCACTTACATGTTAGAAGGCTAAGATACAAGACCATCTCAGCTTGTATAAAACATCTTTTGACATTCCACTGACCCCTAAACAGCATTTTTCTTGTACACTATCCCGTGCCATAAGGCTCTTGGGACCACTCTATGTATATTCATCCATGCGGTTTGAAGGAAAACACAAAGCGCTGAAGAACTTTGCTAAAACATCAAACAATTTCATCCATGTTGACAAGACTGTGGCCAAAAAACATCAGGTAGCACAGAGCCATGGGTTTCTCCTCAAAGAAGACGTAGAGCTGAGAGAAGTTACAGTACTAAGCCAGGATGTTATTCCAGCATGTAATCTGGCAAATGCAGAGACAGTGTGCACACCCTTGCGTGTCCGCGTAACTCAGATGTGATACTGGCAAATGCTATCATCTTGAATGGATACCAGTTCAGACCCAAAACTGCTGTTATGATTTCTTGGAATGATGAGTGTCCTCAATTTGGAGAAGTGCAGCAAATAGTAGTAGTGGATCACAAGATCAATTTCACAATACAGTCGTGGAAGACTCTGTATTTTAATAGGCATTATAATGCCTATGCTGTAGAAACATCTGGTGGAAATGTGCAGGTTAAAGAGCAGATGAACTTGAAGATTATAGACCTGTCCATGCAGTACAAAACTATGATGAGAATGACTCAAACTTCTATGTGACTGTACGTTTCCAGCTGGCATAGATTATGGGAATCAGTGTACTGTGTAAGTATCAAGTGCACAGTTTGAATCCTGAATCAATCTTCAGCTATTTCTCCACTGTTCTCTGATAAAACAGCCGCAAGTCAAAATAATGGCTGTTGTCTCAAGTGCACATGTGCATGGATTCAAAATGTCTTCATAATGGAAAGTTAATTTACCCCTCATTCTAAAAACAAGATGAACTATTTTTTCAGCTGAGCCTGTTACGTTTACCACATGTATTTCACGTATTGCTCATTCCATTTTCCTAGATTTTCTTGCATGAACTGATGGAAGATGTGGAAAGTATGAGCAGCTTGGAGACTGAAAGTGATCGAGATGAAACTTTCAACACTGAAGTGAAGTCAACATACAAACCAGCAAAAAGGCCCTCCAGGAGTTAATGAACAGCCCCCAGAACAACCATGGAATATGAACCCTATGGCAGTGCTGTGGATCCTTCGACACCACAGCCTTCAAAAAGAATCCAGTTTAGCTTTGTAAGTATATATATGTATAGTATTAGGGTTTCCATTTTCATTACTGTATTTGTCCTTCCTGCTGAAATAAGTTAAAAGGTGCATATTGTTGTTCCTGCTAGCGAATTATTTAAAAAGGGACTACATATATAATGTTGAATGCATTGGCAGAACGACTACCGTACATACTTGCTATGAGGATGATAGAATGTATTCTGCTGTACTAACTTGCATATTCACAGTTATGCTAATTAGCTCATATTTTGATCCACAACCTGGGATTCAGCCAAACAATGTTATTTTTTGTTCACATTACATGTACTTCTAATTTAGGACATTGAATCCATACTCCAAAAAGTCCGAAAGGATTAGCAACAATGGAGTGGATTAAAAACAGATGGTTGGCCCAAAGGACCGCAAAGTTATCAGTCACACCTAGGGCCACTTGGTTGAAAACTCATGGATTGTAAGTATGATACAGAATTTAAACAGCTACTCGTTGCCCTTCAATATCAGTGTTCTCCACACATGCGGTTTTGGGAGGGCGGGCCGCCCTCCCAAAGTTTAAGCCGCCCTCCCAAAGAATTGACCGCCCTGCTAAAATAATTTGGGCGCCCCCATAAACAAATTACAAATCACGGAATGAAAGCAACTTCAACGGCAGCGCCGATAAGCTTTCTTTACATGGACTATTTTCCGCCTGCACTAATACGATCAAACGAGCTAGCCGAAGAGCCATGCACGATCTCTAAACCGCAGCATCGTGGTGGCCCTGCAACACTGTGATAGCGCACGCGATCGGGCCCACACACATTCATACCAGGAGAACATGTACATGTACCGGTACATGTACAGCACAATAATGTACATGTACACTATAAACAGTGTGCGTGTCACATCAATCGGGCCTAAATCGAGGCGCCTGATTGGTCCGTTACGGCAAAAGGCTATGCATTATTCACGATACTCGCAGGCCCCATAAAAAACAAGATCATGAAGCGATACATGTCGTCGTCGTTTTTACGAACCGGCAAAAACAAGGCACTTTTTTGGAAACTAGATTTCAAGAAAATCGCGCGTAACGACATGCGTGTTTTAAAACGGTAAATTTAATAGTCTAACATTAATTAACTTTTATTTCACAACGCACTTTTCCATTGGCTGAGTGTAGACTAGAGTAATAATGAAGTTTCTATTGGCTAAGTTGTAGTGAAACGAATTTTCCCAGTACATGGCCAATAGCAAAATTCGTTACATGCGCGGTAGACAACACAAAAACGTGCCAGTGTATGGCTTCCGTTGTGTGGTGTGCGTGCGCCTGCTCTCCAGTCTCCGCTGCTGACGGAAAACGTTCGTTGAATCGATGAACTTTTCAGATAAGGTTGCAACGTTGAATTAGGTATGGGTGAGTAATTATTGTCCAGTTCGACTTTTACAGCCGAAGGACGGCTTTCTTCAGCTATACAACGGTTCTGGACACGTCATTTCGGCGGTCGTATTTTCACTGTTTTGTGCGGGGAAGGTTTGATGCAAGATTAACTTACTTCGGCTGATCGAATTTAAAAAAAAACTGACGTTAGCCTAAAAACAAATCGGCCTGTTGTGATCGTATCGGGAGAGGGGTAGTTCCCCGAACCCCCTCACAATCATTATGGTGATCGTCGGTCGGCGTTCACGTCCGATGACGTCATATACCGACGGGTGCCATTTTGATGACGTCATACCGACGGGCGCCATTTTGATGACGTCATGCCGCCCTCCCAACAAAAAAGTCTGTGGAGAACACTGAATATGATTATGGTTTTTGTGATAATGATGTACATGTATGTGACCTGCTGTGTGAAAATGAAGGACATGTTTATTTGAGTTTGTAATTTTATAAAGAATTACACACATCATAACCTAGTATTTTGTTTAAAAATTACATTTAACTGAAAATGCGCTAGGTATTCAACATACCGTATGTCAAAAATAAGCAGACATTGTGCTTTTTGCATACATGTATGTGTCTCTCATTTCGTAGAGCATGTCACATATTACTGTTGAGCATTATAATACCCCATACGTAGATTCTGTCTTGTGATTGGTTTAGAGCGCATCACATGATAAGTTTTTAACCAGAAAGGCACACAAACAGCGACGTACCAATACTCTTTAGAGTATAGCGTACAGTGCGTAGTGACACACCTCAAACACGAGTGACACACCTCAACCTCAACGTCACACGGGTGACGATAGGTGGTTGAATAGGTGTTTTTATTTTTGGTCTCACCTGTGATCCAAAAAATATCCACGAAAGAAATTTTGTGCGTCAATTGATTTCTATCATTTAATATTTCTTTGACAGTGCACCTTCTGTTGAAGCACTCGCTAAGAGTCTCGTTGAAACCTTCAGTTTCTTTGCAGGACAAGCAAGGCACCACGGATACGTAAGTACAAATTTTAGCATTTATAATTAATTACTACATAAATAATTATTGGGATATGTTTGATTACATTTGGGTTAATGTGTTGGCATGTACAACAGTTTATCATTCTATTTAAAAAAATAGCAGAAATTCATGATTGTTGTTCCAATGATATGTTGGCTAAATGTTAGCAGGGTAGTGCTTAAGAATGTGATTTGGATGCCCGCAATAATCTCTAGCATCATATGCTTTGCGAAACATGATGTTTAAAATATGCCATGTATGTATGGGTAACAGGTTCTGATATGGTATATGTGACGCGTTACATGAAAAGTTGTTGGCACGATCGATTTTGAGTTACAGGCGCTGAAATTTAAAAAGGTGAAAAATATTTGAGGAGTCGAATTTATGTATCGTGAAATTGGTAAATGGCAATTTTTGGTGTAACCTTTCATTACCGAATTGTTTCATAAACCCGTTGAATTGTCATTGGAATGATTTTCCAATAATAAAGAAGTTTATTTATACAAAATTCGACCCGTCAAATATTTTTTCACCCACTTTTTACTAAGTGCCCGTTAATCGGAGTCGATCACACGGGCAACTTGTACATTTTCATGTAACGCATTACATATGATTGTTCAATGCATATGATTGTACAGTGATTGTTCTCAACAATTATTCTTGTTTACTTGTGTATGCAGGAAGCCTGGTTCATAGCAGGAAAAAGGGAAGACCAGCTAGCGGCTGCCTAGAGGAAAGGCTGCGCTACATCAGAAAGAATGGTCGTAAGAGTAACGGTATGTCTCCATGTAGCACCAAGCCTGCCAAGAGCGATACTGAAAAAGCAGAAGGAGCGAAAGCAGAGGCAGAAGGAAATGGAGCACCCTATTCTGTGTATGTATTGTATGAAAGTTCTGGATTTAGTGATGTAACTATAACAACTATATGAAAGTAGTGACATTTTGTAACACTAAATTAAAGGTTGCTGCTGGACAATGTTGTTTCTGCTGCCAGAGTTAGTGAAGCATTTTGAGCGTTTTGGTGATATGTGACTTTATGCTGCGGTATGCAATGCAATTATTTTGATCAGTGTTTGGATCACATAGCTTTTGATGCCTACAGTGATTGGCAAACATATGAGCGCATATTTTATTCCTGATCCACTTGATTTAAATTAATATTTAGACCTTAAACCGTCATTCATATTTTTGTTTACAGTATCTGATGAAGAGGATGAGCAGCATGTACGCTGGTTGCAGCATAACTCGGACAGCGTGCAAGCTAAAACAGCTCATGTCAAAAACAGCCCCAATAGGTATAATTGGGTAAGGGCAGAGCAGCCAGATGGTTCGAGGCCCGATGTCGAATGCATACTGACCAGGTACCCACGCCTGCTGGATCCAGGAAATGTGAGTATGAATGTGAGAAATGCTACCTGGGTTAATTAACCGTTAAATGGACCATACCATTTTGCACGTCATTTTTGACATTTGATACAAAAATATTGGTGTCCAAATTTCTCACGTGTGGGCTTTGCTCCAGGCTGGGGCGCAGTATTCGGCGGCAGAGAAAACCAGGGCTTGCGTGGATATTCGTAGCATCTAGACGGAGGCTCCCCAGGTCGTACCAGCGAGACGGCGGATAAGTTGAGACCCTTGATGTCACCTTGGCCTTAACATCTTCTAGTTGTTGTTTGAAGGACAGTATCCGATCCAGGCGTACGCCGAGGTACTTTGGGGCTTGCTGGAACTCCAGGCGTTTGTTGTCAACGAACACATCCAGTTCCCTTTTTGCTTCTCTGTTGTTAAGATGGTATGCCGCTGACACTGTCTTACCAATGCTGAGCTGCAGACGCCACCTCCTGAGGTAGGCTACCAAGGTACCCATGTCTTTGTTGATACCGTCTTCCATCGCCTTCCATGTTGGTCGTCGCAGCATGATGGCCAGGTCGTCCGCGTAGCCATATTTTCTAGATGTTGTATCTGGGAGGTCGTGGATGTAAATATTAAACAGCATCGGCGAGTACAGAACCCTGCGGGACACCATTCCTCAGTCTTCTGGAGCTCGCTGCGCTGGCCGTCGCTGGTCTGTAGGACGAAGCTGCGGTTTGACAGCATTCTCCACGATGAAGCTCACCATATGGCGGTCTGGGATTGTTCTCAGCAACTTCAGGAGGAGTCCACAGTGCCAGACTGTGTCGTATGCGGCTGTCAAGTCCAGAAAACACTACGCCAGCTTTCTCATTGTCCTGGAAGCTGTCTTCGATGTCTTGTGTGAGCAATGTTACCTGGTCCACTGTTGACCTGCCAGGACGGAAACCGGATTGCTTCCGCGGGAGCTGTGGGTCCACCACTGGGTCGATGCGGCTCCACCACTGGGTCGATGCGGCTGTGGCTCATCCTTTCCAGAATCTAAATTGGACACAGAGCAGCGATATCGGTCTGTAGGACTTGGGATCTTCTGCAGGTTTATTCGGCTTCGGCAGGGCTAACAAAATAGGATCCAAAAGCATACTGAAGTTAATTTGTTGTGATGTTTGGCTCATTTATTTCAGGTTGAACAGGATTTTCTGTTGACAGTTTCTGCTACTGCCAGCAATGCCATGTTCATGGAGTGGCCAGAGTTGTTCGAGAAGATATACGAGCACATTCCCGAGTGTCTGCCCACAATGGAAGGAACTCATTAACTGCGAAGATACAAGCAAACTAACAACAGGTAAGGAAACATTTTTTATTTAAACACCTTGTGGAACCCAGATTTGTTTTGCTCTAAAAGCCTCGAGAAAATACATTAACATACATGAATATACATTTTGTTTTTTTGTCTTTGGTAAAATATTTACAGATGAACGTCAGACGTTGGCTTTCAGTATGCTACCTTTAATTTTCGCGGAAGAGTCGAGGGATGAAAGGCCGCTGCACATCAGCTTGACTCTTGGGCATCATTCATTGACATGAAACCTGTACGTGTTCTTTTTATATTCATTTAGTGGCAATTGTCAACAAACCACTCTCATACTTCAATTCAATGATCGATCATCTATGGCAGGGTATTTGTCAGTCACTACAGGTGGGGGCCATCTTACGAACCATGTAATTTTGTTCAAAATGTTACTCAAATCGTCAGCACATTTGTCACAGGTAGCAAAAAAAGTTTTTGAACATTTGAACATTTTACATGTATCAGTAACAAATGTTGCTATTGCTACGAGTGTTGAGACTGACAGGTTTTGCCTAACGTAACTATGATAATGATAATGAGGTCTCGCAAACAATTGAGCATGTTATTAGGACCAACTGCGTCATGTATTACTTTTTATCATTAATTTATCAAATTCTTTTTATACTTACTTTAACGCAGGAGGGGAACAAGCATCGAGTTTTATACTAAAACTCCAGGCGAAAGACGTTCCACCACAACCATTCATCCTCCTTATTGAGGAAATCGATGTAAACCGAATCAAGCTATCTGTAATTATTGAGAGGAAAGCCATCAACTGTCCAATCTCTCAACAAAGCTGTGGACTTGGTATTTTGTTGATATATGTCCTCGACCTTGATTACCAACCCCAATGCTATGCCGTGGCAGTTTATACAAAACATACTGTACAAGCTAAAAGGCACAGGTGTAACAGCCACATCTGTGATAAATTTCCGCACATGGCTTAATAATTTGCCTTAACAACCGCAATCTCTTCATTTGTCATGGAAGATGTTCCCCATCTCGCTCATGCACTAAGAAATAAAGATTATAATCTGCAACCCTACAAGGGTGAACATTCACAACACAAATACACCTCAATTCGGGGTGCAGATTTGCCTCATGTTCGGGTTGTAACCTCTAGGGTGCTATTATTGTATCAACTTATGAGTGCAGATTTGAACCTTTATTTCTTAGTGTGTCTATTATTTACAGGGAGAGCACTGTAAATTGTTGTCATAAATGGGATGGGGCCAATGGTCTGTATAATGTTGAGACACTTAATTTGTTGTTAACTATAGGGGGAAATATCCAATTTTCCAGCACCTTGGTGTTTTTCATTCACATCCCGCACTCCTTTGTTGCACTGGTATTCAGTGAAGCATGAACTCAGGTGAGGTCTATTCTTTTGAGGGATATATTCAGCTAACATGTGATAATTGTTTTCTCTATAAAGATTATAAGATTATAAGAACCAATTATAAGAACCAATTTTGTAATTCGTGTAAAATAACCAGCTGTTGGATTTGACAGATGTTTGAGCGAGCGAATCTAGTTAAATGCAGAGTAAAGGTTTTACGGACATTTTAAACTGCAGCTGATGTATGTCTAATATTTTATTATTATGATTCTTAATAATATTGTTGAATTTAAATATAAAATTTTTACTATTGACTGTTGATTCTGATTCAAAACACGACTGCAGATATACCGTAAACAATCAAGAGTACTTAGGTGGTACATTTCCCAACGTCACAGCGTTAAAAACTCGTACACGCTAGTTATCAACGAGTTCAGGACTTAATGGACACATGAAGCCAAACAGGCGGATAATGTCTTCAGTTTTCCCACTGCGGCTCAACTAATAATAATTATAGCACTTAAAATCCGAATATTTATTAATCAGTTTGTATATTTGCAAATGTTTGTGTATTTGGAGAGTTTCCTGATTATATATGCATATTTGTAGAACATTCAGTGACTGAGAATGCTCAATTTAGATATTGTATAAGGATGCATGTATGCATGCATATATTACTTTAATTAAGAAAATATGGAGGTCGTAAGTGCAAGTTCTTGCCAAAACAAGTTCCAATCTCAGGAATATTTGAATAAAAAATTTCAAAGCAAAATTGGAATGCTTTCTGCGTTGAAATATACTCTTTTTGTGTGCTTAATTATATGTACAATATATTTTTAATAATTGGATTAAAAAGATATTAACCAAGACTTGGGTAAATAGTAACCAAAAGTTGGTTAAAATCTAACCATTTATTGGTAAAGGTAATTACCCAACCAATGGTTAAAAATAATAACCAATAATTGAGTAAAAAACACCAACACATGGTAAAACTTTGACCAACTGGGTTGGTACCGTGTTTAACCAACGGTTGGTAGGTTCATATGGGAACCAGTGGTTGGTTGTATTTTAAACCGTTGGTTAAAAATTTAACCAACTGTTTTAACAGTGTACGGTTCAGAACCAAGACAGGTCAACGCTGTGCTGAAATGTAGTGTGAAAAGGTCCGTCCAGAATACACGGGTCGGACCCATGTCCAACACGGAGATCTTTCCGTAGTGTGAACAGACCTTAAGAGATTGTTTACTCCAAATATTGCCTACAATTATTTAAAGAGAGTGTAATATACCATCACAAAAGATCATAATGTTGTATTTATACTACCTGATAAGACATTAGGAAGTTCCAAATAAATACCATATTGTAATTTAATTATTAATTATTAATTATGTATAGGACTTTATCTCAATATCTCAGTAAATACATTTCTTTTAATCTCAAGTAAAGTGGACCCTTTGTCTTTATTTTCGCTTGTTTTCGTCATAGGCCCTATTAATACTTCCCTGACTAGGTAATGTTAACAAAGAAACAAAGAAACGTGACTGATGCCTAGGAAGCGCTAGGTAAACGTACCGTTTTAGCTACATGTGCTCAAGTACAAGTGTTGATAATCCGTTTCATATTTGTCCATACTCGCTTACGGCTGAGTCTCTTCGCGTCTCCTCGGCCGTGCCACGGGGTGTCAACTCGACAGCGGTTGTACCTCCGTCCTCGGACGGCCACATACATGCACACTATGTTGGGTTGTTCGCAATAAAACATAGAAAGGAATTATTAATGTGCATAATTATTTATTCTGTCTGATTTAAAATCCCTAAGGTTGACATTTTGATTATAAATATTGTCAGTCCCATAGATGGGTTTCTCTGGAAGGTTTTGAAGGGGTTACAATTAACAAAATATTTTGCAATATGACATCAGATTTATTGAATCAAATATGTTTTTGCCATACCATGGATGATCGAGTTTTGCCATAATTCTAATATACAGTGGTGTTTGTCAGTTGAGGGTAGGAATGGGTTATTTTTTAAATGTCCTCACTTTGAACATGTAGGCTCAAAGGTGAATTAAAAAACAACAACAACAACAACAACAACAACAACAAATTTGAACCTTTTTATAACTCTGCTGTGAGCAGCGCGCGCCGCACAGTGAGTTAATTATTCCCTTTCGGTTTCCGCTACATAAACAAAGAGAAGAGAAGTCAAGCGAAATGATTGCCATGAGAATCGATTGTGCAATTAAAATTGTTATCACTGGCTTGATAGTGGAAATCGAGATACAAAAAGTAATATTCAGTCAGTAAGCCCCTACACTATTGGTAAATTTGCAAAACAAAAATTATCACATTTTATATTATGAAACTTATTGGTGTTAATTGATGCTGGTATCAAACAGGTGTGAAATATTTTGGTCTTACGTGCTACCAACTTGTTGATTCAAAGAAAGTAAGGACAACATTACTGATAGTGTATAACGGATTTAAAACACAAACATATTTAACGATAATTTTATCCTTAAAATAATTTACAGCCGTAACACATACACTCGAGTAGTGTAATTTAAAACAACCAAAAACGCAAATAATGCTATATAAAAAAAGCGTGAATTACACTGGGCAACAAATCAAAACATTTTGTCTACTACTGGAGGAAATTGAGGTGCTCTTGACTAAATTGGGTGTGCTGAATTCCTCTAGCACGTCAGGATTTTGAGATACCAAAACCCAGTCGAAAAACGGAAAATCACACATTTTTCTATATCGTCAGGTCTTTTTACCTAATTTAATTAGCAAAAAATGCTAATCTTTCCAGAAATATCAATATAAAACAAAACAACACATATGAGATATTAAGTATCCCACAGTTACCTTATTGTTCAAAAGTGCTTAAGGCACTTTCTCATCCGCTCATGGCCGCCTGCAGTTTCCCGCTGGAGAAAACAGCAGTAATCACCCATCATGCTGGGGTTGAACCGGCCTCAGAGATGTCTTGATGCAATATCTCTCCTTGTTCATCACTGACATCACCCAGATTGGTGGAAGAAATCAAGGTGGGAATGCAGGATGTGTGTTTTTAGAGACATCCTGCAACCCATTTGTTGATATGCTTCTAACATGTTATTCACTATCATATAATTTTCAGCTCTGTGAATCCCAAGAAAGTGGATTAAGTGGATTAAGCTTGGTACAGAATACGGGATCATGTATTAGTTCTCGAATCTGGAGTCCAATAAATATTCCAGCTTTCAATTTTGCGTCTGTTTGTACTGCCCCAAACTTTTGCTTGAGATACTGAAATCCACTTCCACTATGATCCATTGCCTTTCACAACATTTTTTAATCGGGCCAAGTTTAATATGAAGTGGTGGAAGAAACACTTTTTTGTGATCAATCAAAGCCTCGTGTTGTACATTATGCTTTCCAACAATTTCCTCAAATCTTTCATGCCAGAGTTTCACCTTGTAATGGATGCTGTCGTCTCTACTGTTCCATAAGCAAATACAAAGTTGTGCTTCGTGTAAATTGCAGGATTTACAATTAAATGTAGTACAATTTTATAAACATATATGTTTGGTTAACAGAGAATTCCTCTGGATGAAGCTGAATGAATTAATATGGTATAAATAAAATAAATTTGACACAAAATGCACCAAACAGGTTTCATACAAGCAGTGTACAGGCGTATGTATGTGTGCTTTGCACGCTAAGGATATAATACAAGAATGTAGGTATAACAACAATTCTAGACGTGCTGGAACAATTCTGACTTCAAATGTGGAATCACATACCAAATAAAGTTTAGAAAATATGTTATTTCCCAGTAGCAAGTTATTTCAGTAGCATTACCGGAGCCAGTTCAGGCGAAAAGTTAAGTTCCTAAATTGGACGCAGACGGTAATCGAAACTGTTATTAAAACTGTATTATTTTACAAACAACAAAGTGGTTTAGCAACCACCTAAATTAATTTTTATTTTTTGTAATTTTTTGTAGTTAGAAACGCTATGAAAAATAAGTTTCTTTAAATTTAGCAGTCAATTATAGTAAAAGTACATGAAAACAGGTTTTTCACACTTGCAAAAATAAATAAAGGTGTTTATATTTTTATGAAAAAATACCTAAAGGGCGGTCACAAAATGTAATTTGTTGTCGTCATAGTGATAGTGTTTATGGAACAATTTCAATAAAATCAAATTATACTTTTATATTAGAACTGTACTATCACTTTTAAAAAACAAAATTATTTTAATAGTTTTACAATTTTACTCCGTTGTTGTTATACAAAATAAAGATATATCGTTCGTGCTTTTGGCTGTTTTATGGCAAATTCGAAAAGTTCTTTTGAAACATTGCTATACCTGAGGAAAGTAAAACAAATGCATTGAAATGCTCTCAAAGTAACCACGAAAAGCATGGCTTACAGTGAATATGTCCTGAAATTAATTTATATCGGGTCCCGTCATAAATTCATCTGGGTACTATTAGACCGATCTTCTAACAACTTTTTCTGTGAAATGTCTCTCTAAAGGTTTTGTTTAGTTAAAAATAAATAAATAAATAAATAAAAAGATATTAACAATGTCTGATAAAACAATTATTTTGGTAGAATAGCCTTAACAACCACCAGCGATACATCTTTGTATTTTGTTTAATGCCGTTCAAGTCGATCTTGAAGTTAATACTACACATATACATAGTTATTTACTCAATATATCTAATTTATGATTATCATGTTTCCCCTTTATTTTTTCGTTAATGTTTTAATAGTGGCAGCTGTGACGTAGTTCCGTCACTCTGAGATATGTCAACGCCTGCCATTGGTGGCGCTCTTTATGGAATTTGTGTTCAGAGCACGGTCGGCTCATCCTCTGGTTTGAGTTTACTGGGTACACACCGACTTTGGGGCAAGATTGAGCGAGTTGGGCGCCCACCGTATATAGAATGAGATATCTAAGTATAGGAATTTTCCCTTTTTAAGAAAAACAAGTTTTAAATGATTTGTCAGAAGTTGGTTTAACAGCAAAAAACGTGCCAATTAATTATGGTGGGACCCACCATTAATTTATTTCAGTACATATTTACTGTATAGAACCATGCTTATTAAGATTATTTTGAGAAATTTGTTATTTCCAAGCATTTGTTTTCACATCCTCAAGTCAATAGCAATGTTCCGATGAAGAAGAACACTTCCAGAAATTGCCGAAATACACACGGGATACATCTTTACTTGCGCGAGAAACATGCTAAATGCATAGGTTCGATTTCGCCAGGTCTTTGTGGAGAGAATAGTCTCCTTAATTAAGAGGCAGTGGATCGTCGCATTTTTCTCATAGTGACGAATCGGGGAAAAAGTGCGTTACGAGTAAATCATGCTTTAAGTCAGACACATTTTCGGTGTTAGTTTTTTGCTTTATTTTTCCAAAAACACATTTCGTTTTATCATCCAAGTGTTAATAAATACCTGGTTGGTAATTAACTGTGTTTACTTTGTATAAAATGATGATTTTCTGTGTAACGATGGCTTGAACTTATTTGTCACTATGAAAAATGTGGTCGCCTATTCGTCATTGGCACGCATGGCGTGCAGGTGTATACTTCTTACTCGTCACTATGTAAAAAATAGAAGTGCTGGCAGCGCTTATTCGCCACCCATGTGTTGTAAATGTTTGTATGTGTACATAATCTATAAGGCCAATATTACCAATAAGTATCGACAAATGAATACACTGTGTAACGATGTAAATACCTTAAGATGTAAATACCTTAGATCCGTGGTTTTTCTTTGTCTTTACATTGCAAAACAAGCTAAAAACTTGATGTTTTCTACAGATTACGCTGCTCAGTCTGTCCGTGGTATAGCTGGTACCAGCCGTCCGCGCACTTTAATATTGTATGCCAACCGGTTAAACGGATTCGTCACTATGAAAAAAACAAACGTATTTGACTGTTTTGCTTATTCGCCGCATAGGGGATCTCTGTAACTCTAAAACCAGGCAGAATTATGGTTTAAAACCTTCACAGATGAAATTAGACACTCAAAGAACGCCAGAGTTGCAAAAACCCGGATTTCACACCAAAAAAATGCCGATTCGTCAGTATGAGAAAAATGCGACGATATGAAGGTACGCAGGCTATTGAAGCAACGAACAGGCTAATTAAAGCATGATAATGGTGATGTAAAGGGAAGTAGCTTTTTTGTTTGACCTTTTTGTATTTTTCTAGTTCCTGAATTCCTATTTAGACATAACCTAATTGGCGATATTCAGTCAGAGGCATAGCCTTGACCAAGGCTGTTGTCGTAGTGCACCCTATGGTGGCCCTGAAGGGACATCACAAATCACAAATATCTTCGCCAATATTTGTGATGTCGCATACAGTTTTTCTCAATTGTTTACACAACAAATTTAACTATGCACAATTTGAAAACTTAAAGATCATGTAACAACAACAAGACTCCAGACTGCTAAACTCTAAGCACAATTCCATTGGTTGCACTAAATAGCAATTCTAATTCACATTTTGCAAAACTCTAAGCACAATTCCATGGTTTACACTCTTTTGCTAAAGTCTAAGCACAAATCGCATCATTTAGCACACTTTGTTCACCTGGAAAACACCGGCCTTCCAAATGCAACACCCTAATTACCAATTGGTCTCAATCACTTCTCACCTGTTCAAACTCAATTGGCAAAACACTTCAATCATGTGTCAGAGCATAAAAGAGGCCTCAGGTGACCTCTACAATGTTGGGGGAAAATGGAACAGCATGGAGAACAGAGAGGACGAGGAAGAGTGAGAGTAAGAGGAGGACGAGTAGGACGAGGAGGAAGAGGAGGAAGAGGACGAGGAAGGGAAAGGCGAGCCAATATTTGTTTTGCAGTCAGTTCAGTCAGCTGAACATTTTACTATAGTATATCACAGTAAAAAATAAATATTTGCTTTGTACCTTTTTGTATTTGTACTGATTTCAACATTACTGTACATCCGCAGAAAGACAGTCTAAACATTTTCTTACTGTAGTGTTTCTCATTTTACAGTAGGCTACAGGTAGTGCACTTTACTGTGAGTTTTGCCAAAATAGGTAACATTTGTGTATTCTCAGAACTCTAACAATGTTGCAGTATCAACTATACCTGAACAGTATTTTGATGGTAGTGTTTTAAATTTATCACACCAGTGTTTAATTGATGCTCTGTAAGAGATATTCATATGACAGGTGTGTGTATTGTTTTGGTGGAAAGAATAAGTTTTGAGAAGAGAGAACATGGTTTTGAGTGCAGTGTTTCATTTTGCAAGAGATTTGTGCAGTTTTGACAAAATGGTTAACTCTTTTCAGTTTTCTGTTTAGAGTTTTGAGAAATTGAGCTATAGTTTCAGGAAACGTGTTTAAACGATTGGGAAAAACTGTAACATGGGGATGTGTTCGCACAGTATCAATCTTTAAAGTGTCATAGCCACATTATCATCATGTTTTTTGTAAGTGTGTTCGGTCGTTGCCAGCTATATAGGGCCAAAAACAATTATTTATTTATTTATTTATTTATTTATTTATTTATTTATTTATTTATTTATTTTTATTTAAAGTCGGTCACCCTAAACAAAGTCAATAGCTACTAAAGTGTAAGTGGTTACATATGCGATATATGTAAGCAAGATTACATTTCTTAGTACCTTTTGAGATGAAACTTTCACATGTAATTGTTATGACATACATGAAATACAACGTACTTAGCAGAGGTACATGTATTAATGGCATAAGTATTAATATACTACTCAAAACAATTTAGGAACACCGGTTTTTAACATCAAATAGGTTTGAAATGTTCCATGAACCGGTTTTCATTTGCAACCCCATCTCTCTTTCAGTAGTCATGTCATGAAATGTGTAATCACTACATTTCATCCTTTATCATCTGTTTCATTGTGCAGTTCTTTCTCATCAATTCTGTGAAACATTGTGTTTATCTGAAATAAATGATCTTGCTTAACTGAGATTATTCATGGGTTCCTAAATTGTTTTGAGTAGTATAGTATTTTCTGATACTCGGAAAATCATTATATATTGGTATATCTGTTTGACAGAGAGCTGCTTTGCAGAAAACCTCTTCGTTTTGCAGAGAATGTTTTTCTATCGTGTTGTGTTGGTTACCAGCCAAATGTAAATGTAACATGTGTATAAGTTGGTTTGTCTGTTTCATATTGCATAACAAACATTTTGCTTCTGAAAAATCTTGTGATTCATTCCACCTTGCAAAACCATTCACGCTCAACCGTAACACACTTTTACGATTTCTTTGTAATTTACAACAACAGGTTTGTGTATGTTAGCAGAATAATTTTGGAACCAATGTGAAGGATGCGTGGCTTATGTTGAGATGACTTCACATTTTATAGTTTATTTGCATTATTTGTCTGGAAGTGTAGAATTTTAATGACGATACAGATGAGAAACTATATGGACTTATTTGCAAAATATGTCACTAGTTTCACGAATTGATCAGACTAAATTTCAATCTACATTATTTATTAGGATTTGAAGCTTTGCATAATGGAAGTAAAGTAGAAGTAAGGTGTATGTGCAGTAGCACCATGTAAACAATATGCATATCTTAGAAGTTTTCTACCTCTAGAGCCAGGCATTCTCCTGAAGATGATCAGAGTATACTGATCGAAACGTCGAGATTCTCACCACTGGGTTCTTCAGAACCAACAATTGTTATAACTCCAAAGTCCTTTTCACACTCAACTTTCAATCGATGTCAAAATGTGCACTGACCCAATCCGTGTCGATTCAGTGTTTCAACACGGTTCAGAACCGACACGGGTCAGACTCTGTGTCCAACATGGAGATTTTCCGTAGTGTGAACAGACCTTAAGAGATTGTTTACATTGTTTCTACCGCAACCTAACTCCTAAATATTGGCTAAAATTAATAAGAGAGTATGATACCATCACAAAGACTTTGGGAAGTTCCACATAGATACCATATTAACTTTTAATTAAAATTGTTATTTATTTTTAATTATTCAGTTTTAATCATGCATATGACTTTATCTCAATATCTCAATAAATACATTTCTTTTAATCTCAAGTAAAGCGGACCATTTGTCTGTTTTCTCCTTTCTTATGTTTTATTAGTTTTTGTTTTATTAGTTTATTTTTTCATGTTAATGCTTCCCTACTAGGTATTAAAATAAATAAATAAATAAATAAATAAATAAATAAATAAATAAATACTTTTTTACTTTTTTTCAAGGAAGGAAACTTATTTCAAAATCCTTGAGGAATCACAGTATATACAGAATTAAAAGGTGTCATTAAATCAGAACTTGACAGTCAATTTTATGAGATCAATACCATGAATTATAATTAAATCAATCAGTATAATAATTTGGGAAAAAAAAAATAAGCGATCAGCAAGAATCAGTAGCCATAATTAAGCGGGGGAAGGTGAGGACTTTAGGAAGGGGAGGGAAGGAAAGAGGTGGGGCCCACTGGCGCGTCTGGATGTGGGGCACCTCATTGCCCACTGTCAGTAGGCCCCTGTTGGGAAAGAGTCAGGCCACCGGGTGTGGCGGTGAAAGACACCACGTCCCCGCCGAGGGAGGAGCGGCGACTACCCACGCCTCGGTGACCTGGGGAGGAGGGAATAACAATAAATAAATAATAAATACTTTTTACTTTTTCAAGGAAACATTTATTCAAAAACTCCTTGGAAAGACAGTATTTACAAGTATATATATGTTTTATAATCATTAGAAAGAATTAATGTTGTAATTAAATTAACCATGTCAGTTTACCGGTTAGTGTAGACCAAAAAGGTGTTAAAGGAGTTGATTGACCACTTGTCAAGGAAAGATGAGATAGAATTGATAAATGTGTTAACAGTAATTAAGTTCAAGGATAATTTTATTTTTGAGGCGGTATTGCCAGACAGTGAGAGGGTCTAGATTTACTGCACGTACGGTATAACCAATATATTATGTTTTTCAAGCTAATAATATAGAGAAAGTTTGCCAGGCGGACGGCCATTTTGTCCTCGACTCTGAGCATAGGGAATGAGAGTCCAATAGGTGTCTAAACTGATAGCGAGGTTGCAGGTAGGAGGCGGTCTGATGGAGCCGATGGAGAAGACAGAAAGAGCAGTGTTGAATGGATGGGCAAGTGATGAACAGGTGGACAATAGTGCCTCTCTCGCCACTATCCACAGGTGGAGGAGATGCTTGGGGTTTTCCCCTTCGTTCTTGGATCTTGGGAAACTGATAAATTGCCTTCAAAGAACGTGGTGGGAAGGCGGAAAAATAGCCAAGTCCGTGCCAGGGAGTAAGTGGAGCTGAAGGTAAGTCGTTCATTTGGTTGTAGAAACTGTGTACAAAGTCTTAGAGGTTGAAAAAAGCCGTCTTTGTCGACATCGATGAGAACCTGGCCTGGTGAAGTATTAGGGCGAGAGGGGACATCGAAGTTGAGCAGGGAGCCGGAGATGAAGGAATCAGTCAAGTTGAAAAGCGTTGGGAAAGACGAAATCAAGGACTGGTGCACAGGCAAGAGAGGTCTTTACTCAGAAGACAGAGATGACAAAGGGACGAGAAGATGCAGAAGACAATTGGGTTCCTGAGCTTTGAAGCCACTCTTCCAGTATTGATGTTGGGTAAGGTTTCTTGCGAGGATAGGATGTTGTTGTCCCAGAGTCGAGGCGAAAGCCGTGCCGCCCGGCACAAGGATCGATTAAAAGGTGGGTAAATAACCGGTAAATTTGGGACATGGTTGATAGAGTCCGAGGTGTTTCAATACGAGCTTCGAGGGGTCCAACCAGGCACGCAAGACCCTGCTACTGTAAAAAACTGGCAAGCTGGTGAAAAATTTGGGGTTCCTAAGTTAGTAGGAAAAGTTGGTAATTAAAATTAAAACGTTTATATTGACGTAAGTATACGTCCACTCATCAACAAGGGTGGTATTAAATTGAAGGTAATGTTGTAGATGTTTGAGACTTGAAGAGTGAGGCTGCGTGCCTGAGGACAACCCAGACCCAATCACACCTTTATTAGCAAGACTGATAAAGAAGCGCCATAAGCAAGGAAATGAGAATGTACAGTCTATCCATCAAGAATTTAAGGGAAAATTTAGATTCGAGTTTCTTAACCAGTTTGCGAATCCTATGTTGCATGTTGTGGGGACCAGGGAACTATTTTTTAAGGGCCTCAGTTGTTGTATGAGTCTCTGAATATCCTTGGTGAAGGTCTGGGCATGATAGACATGGGGTTTCTTTGTGACTTTTACTTGGCTGTGAGGAATTTTAACGCGATTTGTGACTCGTTTTAGGATCGGGCATAATAGGAAGCAGCTATCTGGGATGATTCATCATCAGTGGATCGGTTGTGAACCATCCCAGAGTGGAGGAGTCGGTGTCCGGGATGCTGCAACGCTTCGGAGTTCAGGAAAAAGGCAGAACGTAGAGGGGGGGGGGTTACAGGGGTAGGTTTCTAGGGACGGGATCTTGCAAAGGGCGGGGATGGGGTGAGGGATGGGGACAGGGGTGGGGGCGGGGCTTGGGCTGGGAGGTGGGAGTGGAGCTAGCGCTGCTGTAGGGCGGGGCTATGGGCAGGAGTGGGGGGCAGGGGCGGGACTGAGGAGGGAGGGAAGGGGTGGGGGTGGAACAGCGGGACTACTGACAGGGTAGTAGGGGCAGGGTGATGGGAACTAGAGGGGAGGCTGGATGTCAAAACTCCATGTGTCGTGTCATCAGGTGTGTCGTGGTCGAGGATCTGGCAGGAGGGTCGAGGTCTGGGTTCAGGGGCTTGGGCACTCTTTCCTTAGTTTACGATTGGGGCTGCGGGGATTTCAGGGATACCAGGTGAGGGTGTGTGTCATCTTCAGGTTTCTGGGCGAAGCTTGGCCTTGGTGAGAGCCCCAGTAAAGCCTAGTGAGGGGGGGGGGTGCCAAAAATAAGAATTGGGTTGTCACGAGCAGGTGACTTGTTGGGCTGTTATCACCCGGCGGGGACCGGACGAGGCCTCGGCGGCAGACTCCACCCCAGCAGGACCACTAGGTCCTTACTGGCCGCAGTCGCCAGCCGAAGCTGCGACCGGCTTGTCGGATGAGGCCGAGGGCCCCTTCAGTGAGGCGCCTGCGCCCCGAGTGACCCCGCGCTCGCAGGAGCCCTCAGGTGTGAAAGGGGCGGGAGGGCTTGGGACGGGGCAATACTGTGTTTGAAAAACCTCCTGATGGACAGTGGGTCCGGCCTTGGAGGGTCCGGCTAGTGAGGGTGGTATTACCAGGTGGTTCTGGTGGTGGTGGGCGGTGGAGGGGTTGGACTTCTTAGGGGAGGTGTTTGGGGTCAGATCCTTATTCTTACCGTGAACGTGAAAGTTGGTGGGGGGTTGAGGGGTTGGCTCGGTTCTTGTGGTTCTTCGTCGTTTGTCAGGTGGGGTGGGCTTGCAGAGCGACTGATGTGGCGCATACTCACCGCAGTTGGAAGCATCGCACCGACTCCGTAGATAAAAAAACACGATAGTTAGCACCAGAAAAGGAGAGAATTAATGTGACTGGGGAAGGTGACGTTGGGGTTTGACTGGGACCTGGACGTGGCGGCGAAATGACATTATGTGGGACAGCTGTTTGTTCTTGTAAAACCAAGGGTGCTTGGGCCGGATAGGATACAACTTTACAAAAAGCTCGATATGTTGTGAAGAAGGACAGAATTAGGAGTTTTCAGGATCTTACATTAGACAAGGTTAGGCGGGTGGTTGGTTGAACAGGGGCTGAGTTCCCGAAAGGAGTCATAAATGGGTAAGACCCAGCGAACAGTTTGGCTGACCTCCTCTCTAGAACAGGTACACGGCAATACGGGTTATTAGAAATTCTACTTGCAGAGACATAACATGAATGTGTGCTGGCATACAATTGTTAAATTCTGCATATAGGATTCAATGGACACATTGTCTATTCCTGACTCTGAAAGACGCCCTCATTCTTCCTGGTGACGCCCGTGAACGGTTCGTCACCGTGAACAATCGACTTGGGGCCAGCCACGCTTTGGCTGACCCACGTCTGATGTTCCAGCCTCGACCCGCGGCGGGCCATGGCGGCTGTGCCCAGTTAAAAGCTGACTACACAAACTAAAAAACAAAAATACACATAAAATACACGAAAATAACAGATACTACACGGTGTGGGCTTTGGTCTATGGGTATCATATACAATAAATTACACTATAATATAAATACAAGGACCTTACCAGGTCAGAGAGAGCTAAGATTGGAAGGCTCTTAGTTACGGGAGCTCGAAAAGAACATGTCTCGTCCTCGGCAACATAAATAACTTAATTTGTTTATTTTCTCGTTGTTGTTATTTGTTGTTGTTGTTTATTGTTTGTTGTTGTTATTATTATTTATTTATTTATTGCTTGTTATTGTTATTATTGTTATTTCGTTGTTGTTATTTTATGTTGTTGTTATTATTGTTGTTATTATTGTTATTTATTATTGTTATTGTTATTATTTTCGTTATTTATTTATTATTGTTGTTGTTATTGTTGTTGTTATTTGTTATTGTTTTATTTATTGTTATTTATTTGTTATTTTATTTATTTATTTGTTATTGTTGTTGTTATTTATGTTTTTATTATTAATTCTTTATTGTTGTTATTTATTTATTGTTGTTGTTATTGTTTTATTTATTTTATTGTTATTATTGTTGCTGTTGTTGTTGTTGTTGTTAATTATTAATGTTTTATTTGCTATTGCTGTTGTTATTTAACATTGTTGTTGTTTGTTGTTATTTATTATTGTTATTTATTATTTATTGTTATTTATTTGTTGTTTATGTAATTGTTGTTATTGTTATTTATTGCTATTATTTGTTGTTGTTGTTGCTTGTTGTTGTTGCTGTTGTTGTTATTGTTGTTGCTGTTGTTTATTGTCATTATTCATGTTATTTATTTATTGCTGTTGTTGCTGTTGTTATTCATTATTTGTTGTTGTTGTTATTTATTGTTATTTATGTTATTGTGTTATTATTGTTGTTGTTATTATTGTTGTTGTGTGTTGTTATTATTTGTTGTTCATTGTTTTAATTGCTGTTATTTATTTATGTTATTGCTGTTGCTGTTATTGTTGCTATTTATTATTATTATTATTGTTGTTGTTGTTGTTATTGTTGTTATTTGTTATTTATTTATTTATTTATTATTATTATTTGTTGTTTGTTGTTGTTGTTGCTTATTAGCATATATACGCTATTATTATTATTATTATTATTAATTATTATTATTATTATTATTATTATTATGATGATGATGATGATGAATGATGATAATTAGTGGGCATGGTCCAGAACTTCCGTGTTGGGGACTTTATCCGCAATGTGATGCCCAGGATGCGACGTAGGCATCGCAGGTGGAAACTGTTCAGCCGTTTTCATGTTTGAATGAGGGCCCAGGCCGGCCTCACTGCTGTGCAACAGGGTGCTGATATTACAGGCTCGATAGACCCGAGCTTGGTGTGCACAGTTAAGTTCTTGTTAGACCAAAGTCTCGTTGACAGCGCCATATCATCATACGGCGGCGTGTATCTCCAAGAACGGGAACTCAGTTTCTGCATCAAGTGACAGGTTGCTGGGGCCTCTGGATCTGGGGTACGTGAAGGTATTCCACACAGTCGAGAGTTAAGGTCTTATTGTCGATGGAGATGGTAGGTGGGTTTCGACCCTTGCCCATGATGTTAAAATCTCTTTAATGCTGATGGAGAGGCCAGAATTTTGCAGGCATGGGACAGCCTGTCCATCAGCCGCTGGAGCCCAAACTCGGTGTGGGATGGGTGCGGATGTCGTCTCGCAAATAGCATCTCCGTCAGGAGCACGATGGTCACTTGGTCTTCGGCCTCAGTCAGGCATGGTTGGAAGAGTTTGCCGTAATCAGCTCTAGTGCGTAAATGAACGCCTTCAGAAGATGAGCCAAAAACAAACGACAGTAGTAGAGAGAGAAAAGATTCGAAGAGGGTCGGTGCGGAAACATCGCTTCCTCCGCTGCCGATTGGGGAAGCTCTGTGGGTTTTCACCGTCATAGCAGACTGAACGCACGCATGTTTGACATGTGGAAGGATGTTATAATGTTGAACAGGGAGCTTTGGGGGCGGTAGTCTTATAGTGGCAGAAGACCATCGCGACAGATCAAACATAGCTAATGATGAGATCAACGAAGGAAGTGCAGTGACTCCCTGTTCTTGGCATTCTCCTGGGTTGCTGGAGGTGAAGATCATGTCTGCAAAGGACCTTGCTGGCGCAAACCCACTGTGACTCAGGAATGCAAAAGCACGCTCTGCTAGGAGCTAGGTCTATCAAAGGTCAACGCAGGGCAGAAGACCTTCCCACGACCCTTCGAGCAGAGATTTCCGCAATGTTAAAATTAGTCACTGCGATCGCGCCTTCTTTTGTACAGTGTATTAATCTTGGCATCGCGCATGTCCTGGGGGATGACTCCTTCGTTCCGAGGAAAGACGGGGGGTCGTG
>CM055822.1:1094764-1111758 GCA_029582265.1 Zoroaster sp. YZ-2022
AATCCGGAAAGTGATAATAAATTAAATAATTACTCAAATTTTTTCATTAATCCCTAACCCCTTTTGGTTATTATGAGCCAAAACTAAGACATCTTCTGGGTATTTAAAAAATTAGCAGGGAAATATTCGTATGTAACGTGGACAGACAATTTGTGACAAATGTCTGTCCACGTTACTAAACATAATATTTGAAGATGATCCCTGTTATTGTTTATACCACGAGGTTGTCTTGATTTTCAGGTAACAACCCTTAGGGAATAACATTATAAAGGGACAACATGGGGGTGAATAAATCTGTTCTATTAGTACTTTAGTCAATTTCTAAATAAATGTCTGTCCATTTAAACTTTATATCTTAAAGAAATACCTTTTTTTTTAATTAGTTAGAAAGTTGTCTTAATTTTAGCACAATCCTCAAGGCACTAAATTTGTACAAGAAAAAAGTTATGAGTAAAAAGTACTTCATTTATTATCAATGTCCCATGTTCCAAAAATGTCCCCTTTGACCATTAGTGTGGAAAGACACAAACTAATTTTGTAAGTTAAGGTTGGTGTTAAAAGGAAAGACAAAGTGTACGTCAGAGCTATAAGAAATAGTTTGCGTGGTGGTGAACTCATTGTACAGTTATCCTTCAAATTACATTGTTTTGGGACTTCGTATAAGTTTGTAAGGCGATCTTAAAAGGTAATGATGTTTTCTTTTAGAAAGATGCACATTGTGTTTTTAATGTGACTAACAGGTGTCGTAACAGCAAATTTAAAAGTTATTGCTTGAAGGGGGTTATCTTTCAGTTTAACAGGACATGGAATCAGAGTTCAACTGAAGTTTAACCCAGTGACTGAAAATAATATAATAATGAGGGTTACTCATATTCGTGTTACTGCATAAATGAGCCAGAAATTTTTTAGTCACGTGTTCATTTTAAACTAGGATGCCGATTCCATCCCCCGTTTATAGAAAGTCTGCTCTGATCGTGACGATACTGCCCCTTAACATATTTACACCAATTCTGTTTATGGGATTGATGGTCAGTACTATCCCAATGCTCAAATAAATAGGTACTTTACATAACGTTAATTTGTCACAAACTGAAGATTTTTGAGAATTTTTATACAAAATACGGTTTAGTAATTCGAAAATAGCAGAATTCATGCTCAATTCCCTATAACCAATCTCCCCAAGCCTTACCGGTTGATATCTGATCGTCGTAGTGAGTGAATGGTTCAGTTTTCAAAGTCCTTGTTTCATTTAAACAAAAAAAAATAAAATAAATAAAATAAAATAATAATAAAAAAATAAAAAAAGGGATTTGTGTTTAATTTCTTGTTTGTATTTATATCTGTTTATTCTATGGCGTGTTCATTTTTTGTTAGGCGCTTTTGATCATTTTAATGGAAACAGCGCACTACAAATGTTTAATTTATTATTATTATTATTATTATTTACGACGGTCACTGCTAGTGGTTGTTCCGCCATATTGCTACTAGGTTAAACAACGATGTGTATATGCTGCACTTACATGTACGTAAAGAAAACAATGGACTTAACGTTACGAAAATGTCCGGCCCTCTTTACTATTTTCCTTTTGCTAGAAATGTATGTTATCATATGAAAGAATGCTCACCGGTGACAGTTAAAATCAGCTTTCATCTCGTCGTCAATGTAATGGACTCATTGTAATTATCAAAAGAAACTGAAAGGAATCGGACGCACTCTGCTTTCATGTCATTTACATAGTAATGAAATAACTACACAACGTGTGTACACGTTAGTAATGGTGCCTAGCTAGAGCGCATCAGTTAAACATATGTAGGATTTGAAAACGGGTCCATAACTGTATTATGCATACGTTTGTGCACAAAGTAATTGGCCCTGAAGCTGTTAAGAATGCAATAACAACACAACGTGTGGAATACTAGTATAAGGCCTATGTATTATTATTGCGTTCAAAGATCGTAATTAATTGGACCTCGCAAACAAGTCCCACTTCATATCTGTTTGTGTATTATGTACAAAGATATGGAGAATTACTGCCGAATAAGGAAGACTTGGTCACATCAACTTTTTCAGTGCATGTGTTTTGTACACATACAAAATGCGCTATAAATGATGTCATGATGACGACACAAGACATTGCAGGCCAAAAGGCACATCTACAATACCCCACAAATGTATAACTTAAAAGTTTGATGATCGGGTGTATACTTCTTGAGCTATGGTGATAATAAGATTGCTAATTAAATATTCACGTGACTATAACTAGCTAATTAATTAATAATTTTAGTCTAATGACATTTAGAAACTACGTCAAGCATTTGTTTTTATTTATTTATTTATTACATTTATTTACCAGGGTATGCCCAAACAGTTAAAAACTGGTTTCCATTGGAGCCCGCATATGTCAACTTTAAAATTAAAACATACGAAAATACGACAATCCACGTAAAAATAACAATTAGATACAACATCACAGAAGTAATTAAATTGTACATAGATTAAGATCAACAATTATAAGCTGTGAAATCTTAACATACAAATTGGGCACAACATATACGCCGAGGTGGAGAAAACCCGAAAACCCTCTTGGGGAAAAAGCGAGGAAATTCCTTACGGCTCCGAAATTTCGGCAACCAAGTTTATAAACTCCGTAGTCAGCACAGAAATAATTAATTTTTATTGACAGTGTTAAGTACATATAAGAATGCCTTGTATACAGTATAAACATTATTGGATGAACGTTTTACGAAGTTCAACTTTGAACGAACCCAGTGAATTTACGGCCTTAGTTGGGCATTCAAGTTATTCCATATGTGCGCACCTTTACAGCAAAGCTCGTAAAGTAGGATTCCTTCTTGCAAAAGGAACCCTTAGTGCCGAGTCAGTGGATCGTCTCGTTTCACGAATCTGTGTAGTGGTGTGAATAGATTAGTCATGCTACAGAGGACCCATTTTGTTTATGCATTTGTAAACAAGAACAGCTTTTTTGTACATAACTATTTCAGAAAATGAGAGCCAATTAAGTTTAGCAAACATTTCAGATGATGGTGTAAGAAAGTCACACTTCAGAATTATCCGCGCAGCCCTTTTCAGGCATTTGTTAAGAATAACATTGTGAGATATGTATCGATCTCCCAAACAGTACAACAGTAATCTAAGGATGGCTTAACTAAGCTTACAAACAGAATTTGCAGGCAGCTTGTGGAACACAATCGCAATTTATTTAACATACCCAGTTTAGAAGGACCTTAGTCTTGACGTATTCAACGTGAGAGAGTCCAACTTAAAGTTTCATCAATGATAACACCCAAACATTTACATGAATTCACCTTTACATTGGACCATCGTCAATGCTACATTAAGGCCAGTGTTTGAAACCTTGCCTGGATCCAATGAGCATGGATTTAGTTTTGGTGGCATTTATTGTAAGTTTGTTTTGACGCACCAATCATGGATTCTGACTAGGGCTATATTCAAGATATTTCTATTTCATTAACACTGGAGGAACTACAAGTTAGTGTAGAGTCATCATAATGAAAAACTGCAGTTTGGGGGGATACAAAGTGAAGATCACTAGTATAAATAATGAATAACAGAGGGCCTAGGATTGAACCCTGCGGCACGCCAACATTAATGGCAAGGCCTTGATATTATACATCGATTTTCAGATTGACTACGTTCACTCAGATATGATTTAAACCATTGAATTACAGAAGTTGACATATTCAACTGTTTAAGTTTCTCTAGCAGAATGTTATGATTAACAGAATCGAATGCTTTACTGAGATCTATAAAGACTATGCCTGTCATTTCCCCGTTCCATAGCTTGAAAACATTTGTTCGTTTAGTCATGTAGGGTACTTTCAGTCGAGTGTAATGGCCTAAACCTCGATTGGCAAGCAGGAATAAGATTACTTTCATCGAGGTAAGAATAAATAGCTGAATGTACCCATCTTTCTAAAATCTTCGAGATAATCGGCAGGATGGAAATAGGCCGATAGTTACTTGTGTTACATTTGTCTCCTCCTTATGAATAGGTGTGACCAGAGCTTGTTTCCAACTCTTAGGGTACTGGTCACATCTTATCGATAAGTTAAAATGTGGGTTAATGATCTAATAATATACGGAGAAGCTATTTTAATCATTTTAACACTGATGCCATCAGGGACCTGTTGCTTTCCGACTCAACATTGATGCTATTTACTTTTGCATTAATCTTCTGTTATGTCGGGCAATATGCATTGCTCATAGACTGAGTTATGAAGAGATGAATCGATATTGTCGTCTACTTCAAAAATCACGAGGGTGGCATTACTACACACGTTTCCCAATCAGAAAAGTGCTCATTAAAATGTATCAGCGATGTCATCAAGATCCTCGATATTTTCACCATTCGCAGAAAGGATAGAATTTGGAGTAATTCTGTTTTTGTTAGGAAGCACCTCTTTTAGTTTTTCCATAGCATAGATGAATTACTTTTATTGTCCTCACGGTAGACGTAAAGTATTCACTTTTCGTCGTACGGATTTTCTTAGTAACCGTGTTCCGCAACTTTTTGTATGCATCCCAATCATTTCAGAACCTGAACGTTTTGCGATTTTATGTGCACGGTCACGTTGTCGCATAAGTTTAAAGAATGTCTCCATCAAGCCAGGGCAAGGAGTCACCCTGAACACGTTTTGTGATTTATTGGTGCATGGTGTATAATTATACTCATAAACAAGGAGTGCCATAGGGACCATGCTTCATTAACATCATGACAACTGAGTACATGATCCCATGAATTTGCGTTAATGAGGTCTTCTTTGAAAAGCTTATCATCATATCTATATCCTTTAAAACATCTGAAGTTAATTGAATGTCCTCCCTTTTGGGGATTTTCCAAGTATAGCAAAGACAGTAAACAAGATAGTGGTTACTTAGAAGTACGGGTAAGACACCACATTCACTAACAAGCTCAGGATGCGAGCTAAAAATGAGATCAATAGTGCTTAGCTAGAGTTAGTTCCAGTAACACGGGTTGGATCATGCACGAGTTGCGTCATTTGGAAACAAGTTAAAGCAAGAAATAAGAGGTTTTGAGGTTACTACTATTATCGTCATCGGACACATCAAGATTAAAAATCACCAGTGACAATAATTTTCCCTTACATTCAGAAGAGGCTTTGTCTATGATATCCACTTAGTTTGTCTATAAATTCAACCGAACTTGAAGGTGGCCTGTAGATAGAACTGATAAGCAACAGGCTGCCTATAAGTTTACATTTTAATCTCAACCCGCATATACATTCAACGTCATTCTGTTTCCTAGGTCGATACGGCGAATGAAGAGGATTAAATTGTTTCTGATATACATGGCAACCCCGCCAATTACCGTGACGGTTTCTATCTCTTCTTACAATAGAGTAATCGGGTGAGCTGATCTCATTGTCAGCGATTGAGGGCGTCACAAAAAGTTTCCATTTAAACAGATGATATCGAGATGGGTTGTTTGACATTAATATCTTGCAAAAAATGGTCCAAGTTTATTTATTATACTTCTAACATTTAGGTGTGCGAATGAAAAAAACCTACCACACATTGGTTTGTGGATGACTACCATTTGTTAAGTTTACTTTGGATCCCTCGTTCCGTGGGTTGAGCAGTTCTTTGACCTGTTTGAGGTAGCTTTGCCTCACTCGTGGTGCTCGTTGGGTGTGTATTGTTTTGGTCTGGAAACATCTTGGGTCGTGGTTTGGCAATGAGTCGGTTGAAGTCGCTTTGGCTGAAGGTACCCGGGTAATGCTGGCTCGATCGCTGAAAAACCGTTGGTCTATCTCTCGAGCGAGAGAGCCAATAGCCGGTTTCTGGAGGGCCTCAGCGAATAAGCATAAGCTTCCATATGGTATATGATTTGGACTCTTTCTCATATTCCTAAGAAGGACTTTTGCCACGCAGACCTCTCACACGTTAAGGCAATAGGGTTTTGGTGGAAAGGAAGGAATAAGTAAAAAAAAATAAAAATCTTGACAGAAACAATAGCTGTTCCGACTATCAGGTCGTAACAGCTAAAAATATAAAATCTTTGACAGAAACAATAGCTGTTCCGACTATCAGGTCGTAACAGCTAATTAAACCTCCCTGCAGGCGAGTGAGCCCTACTGTTTTTACAGTGGAGTAAACGGTGAAATTAGGGTGCCAACTGAAAGAGGAGGGGATATGCCAACGTCTTGTCATCTGGGGGTTGAAAAATAATCCTAGACAATAGCAGGGGCATGTGTAATGATCATTTGGACAAAACAATCAATGGGGGAATGCAGAGATAACAATTTTAATATAATTATAGAAGAGATCAAGTTAATCCTGTGTACAGCCTTTTGATGGTTGCTTTATATTAGTATGACAGTATTGGGCTCATTGAATCATGCAGTTTATGAAATTCGGAGCCTTGATGCAGGATAACTTCCTTAAAGACCCACTTGAACAGCACTGGCCACGGCTAATTCATTCGATGATATGCTTAATGATTACTATATTTAAGTTAACGTTCAATAAAGATGGATTCATTAATTGTAAAACATCATTAAAACCGGCATTCTGCGTCTCCCTCACAGCAAGTTTCCTTTGAAAAATCCCCGCATTGTCAGTCCCATACATTATTCATTTTTTCATTGATGATGCTCGTGTAAGTATGTAAAATTAATCATTTTCTGATCTCGTTCTGTAAACAAAATAACTGAGGATTATAAGTTTTTGTCACAACAAAAACTAGGTGTTCGGTTGACGTATTGGACAGGAAGTCAAATTGGGGTCACTGCTTTGTGTAAATATTTTTACAATTAACGATCTGTGCTAAATGTTGCCAAAATTGTGAATTCTACCTGTTGTGGTTGTTGAGAGATATGATTGATTTTATATATTAAATTTTGACTTCCGGTTTGACAGGAAGTAAGTCAAATTGGGGTCAATTCCTTTTTTGTAAATATTTTGACAATTAATAATCTGTACAATGGTGCAAAATTGTGAATTTACCTGTTGTGGTTGTTGAGATATGATTTTTTATATATTAAATTTTGACTCGGTTTGTACAGGTTATAAGTAAAGGTCAAATAGAGGTCAACTTTGTTATATATATTTGTGACAAATAACGATCTGTACAATGGTGCAAAGATTGTGAATTTACCTCTGGTTGATGATTGTTTTTATTATTAAATTTTGACTTCCGGTTTGGACAGGAAGTAAGGTCAAATTGGGGTCATCTTTTTGTAAATATTTTTTGACAATCAACGATCTGTACAATGGTACAAAAATTGTGAATTTACCGCTTGTGGTTGTTGAGATATGATTTTTTTTAATATTAAAATTTGACTTCCAATTTGGACAGGAAGTAAGGTCAAATTGGGGTCACCTTTGTGTAAATATGTTTCAACAATTAACAATCTGTACCAATGTGGTGCAAAAAATGTCAATTTACCCTTTTGTGGTTGTTTGAGATACAATACAATGACTGAATTTAGAAATTATTTTAATATTAAACTTGACTTCCGGTTTGGACAGGAAGTAAAAAAGGTCAAATTAAGGGGTCCATATTTTTGTAAATACTTTGACAATTAACGATCTGTACAATGGTACAAAATTGTTAATTTACCTCGTGGTTGTTCAGATATGATTTTTTTTAAATAGTAAAATTTGACTTCCAGTTTTGGCACATGAAGTAAGGTCAAATTAGGGTCACCTTGTGTGTAAACTATTTTGCGACATTGGATTAAGAATCTATACAATGATGCAAAAATGTCAATTCTACCTCTTGTGGTTGTTGGAGATAGGATTGTTTTAAATATTAAACATTGACTTCCGGTTTGGACAGGAAGTAAGTGTCAAATTGGGGTCATCTTTTTGTAAATATTTTTGACAATTAACGATCTGTACAATGCGGGCTACAAAATTGTGGAATTTACCCTTGTGGTTGTTGAGATATGATTTTTTAATTATTAAACTTTGATTTATCGTAATCTCGACATCTGATTACCTAATCATGACTGTCACAAATTACGTTTCATCTACGTGTTAAGTTCTAAGTATATGTACCAAGTTTCGAAGTTCTAATATGTGGAAGTTTGCAAGTATGTGTTTTGTAGACAATCTATGGGGAGAAAGAAGAAGGAGAAGAAAAAAAACTAGAGATTGGTGTTTGTATTGACAAACACTAGGTGTTCGGGACACGTAAAAGTCAAACTGGGGTCAACTTTGTTTAAAATATTTTTTGACAATTAACGATCTGTACCTTGGTGCAAAGATTGTGTATTACCTCTTAAGTGGATGATTTTTATTTAATATTAAACTTTGACTTCCGGTTTTGGACAGGAAGTAAAGGTAAAATTGGGGTCACCTTTTTGTAAATATTTTTGACAGTGTTAACGATCTGTACAACTATTGGTGAAAACTGTGAATTTACTACTCTTGTGGTTGTTGAGATATGATTTTTTTAAATAATAGAATTTTGACTTGCCAGTTTGAACAGGAAGTAAGGTCAAATGGGGTCACCTTTTGTAAATATTTTTGGCAAATAAAAGATCTGTACAATGGTATAAAAAAATTGTGAATTTACCTGTTGTGGTTGTTGAGATACATGATTTTTTAAATATTAAACCTTGACTTCCGGTTTGGACAGGAAGTGCTAAGGTCAAATTGGATCACTTTTTGTAAATATTTTTTGACAATTAACGATCTGTACAATGGTACAAAAATTGTGAATTTACCTCTTTGTGGTTGTTGAGATATGAGCTTTTTAAATATTAAACTTTTGACTTCCGGTTTGGACAAGAAGTAAGGTCAAATTGGGTCACCTTTTGTGTAAATATTTTTCGACAATCTACAATTCTATACAATGGTGCAAAAAATTTCAATGTTACACTCTTGTGGTTGTTGAGATATGATTTTTTAAATATTAAACTTTGACTTCCTGTTTGGACAGGAAGTAAGGTCAAATTGTGGGGGTCACTATTGCGTAAATATTTTTCGCCTTAATTAACAATCGATACAATGGTGCAAAAATGTCAACTTACCTCTTATGGTTGTTGAGATATAGATTTTTTTAAATCATTAAACTTTGACTTCCGGTTTGGACTGGAAGTAAAGGTCAAATTGGAGTCATGTTTTTGTAAATATTTTGACAGTTAACAATCTGGTACAATGAATTGCAAAAACTGTGAATTTACCTGTTGTGGTTGTTGAGATATAGAAGTTTTAAATATTAAACTTTTGACTTCCGGTTTGGACAGGAAGTAAGGTCAAATTGGGGTCACCTTTGTGTAAATATTTTTCGACAATTAACAATCTATACAATGGTACAAAAAATGTCAATTTACCTCTTGTGGTTGTTGAGATATGATTTTTTTAAATATTAAACTTTGATTCATCGTAATTCGATATCTGATGACCTACGTGTTAAGTTCTAAGTATATGCCAAGTTTCAAGTTCATGTGAAGTTTGCAAGTATGTGTTTTTTTTTGGCTAGAACCAATCGATGGGGAGAAGAAGAAGGAGAAGAAAAAAAAAAAAAAAAAAAAAAACGAACAAAAACAAAAGGTGTTTCGGGTGCATACCCAAACACCTAAAAAAAGCACAAAAACAATAGGTGTTTCGGGCACAAACCCGAACACCTAAAAAACCCGAACAAAAACAATAGGTGTTTCGGGCACATACCCGAACACCTAATTAGATTTCTGTAGACAACTAATTCAGCTAAACACATGGAAAACGATGGCCACTTCCGGGTTTTATGACTATAATGACGTCACGAGCGAGTCGTAGCATCCGGGAGCTTTACGCTGGTTTTCTTAGCCGCTGGTGATTCGGTATTGATTTCGTGTTGCACATGCGAGATGGCTATGTAGGGAGCCAGGGAAGCGCATCGCCAACGGCGAGAGCGTTGAAAGGTTTTCAAAAACCGGAGGGAGCCCAATTTGTTTAATCCAAATTACGAAAAAAAACTATGAGCGTAATAACATCATATTAACAATCAAATAATACCTTAATATATCACAAACAAGGTTCAAAACTCTTTTTTTAGAACTTTCCGTTCAAGTGGGTCTTTGTCACTTAAACAATTACTGGATATAGTATATTTATCGTTTTATATTTGTTAGGTGAGCAAAAGCGCGAACACCTCTTGTTATTGTTTTTGTTTTGTTTTACTTTTTCTTTATCCAGAGACAAAAACATACATTAGTTGCAGAGTTCACAGAACCTTAAAACTTTACACATAGTTAGACCTTAACATGTAATTGTATCCTAATTACACTCAATCAAAGTTTAATATTTCACAAAATTATATCTCATGAACCACAAAAGATATTTTTACAATCATTTGAAAGAATTATGTGATTTTTCGTACACAGACGAACCCAAACCTGACCTCTCCTTCCGGTTGCAACCAGAAGTTGAATATTTCAAAAAATCATATCTTATGAACCACAAAAGATATTTTCACAATCTTTGCATCATCTTAAAGACCTTAAACTATGCCAACATTTCGTTCACAGACATAAACCTAATCTGATTCCTCCTCCTTCCGGTCCGAAACCGAAGTTTAAGTGAACAACTTATTCAGAATCACTATTCTGTAAATGTATTTGGTGGTTACAGCCAAAACATAGTTACGGGAGTCTCAAAGAACCTTAAAACTTAACACATAGTTGAAGACCCAACATATAGTTTCCAGAAGTAACGTTGTGACGTCATGGTGAGGTCATTTAATGAATTATTACGTCAATTAATTATAATTAAAACAATATATTTTTTTTATCTCGTGAACCACAATAGATACAGAACATCGAAGGACCTCGACATTTTGATACACAGGACATGACCCTTATTGACCTTACATTCCGGTCCAAACTGGAAGTTCAAGTTTAAAAGGTTCTTTATAAATTGACGCCAAATCTGAAAGCGTAGTATTCGAAAAAGCATTCTGGGTTTATATGTTAAGTGGGATCTTCTCTCTTTCAAAAATATATTTGGTGACGTCATCAAGCTCTTAACAGCGCCCTCTAGCGGCAGGTTAAAAAAAGTCACTTTTGCTATCTCGAGAAAAAAACATTAGACGGAATTTTACCAAATTTTTGAACAATTGACACCCATATTATGAGTGAAATATTTTATGAAGTATGAATGACGTCACATAATTGAACCGGAACTTTACGGTTGGAAGAATTTAAAATTATATGGGATGACTGGAACCGGAACTTAATGGTATTCAGTATATCACATTATATATTATTTTAATTATATTTAGGTGTTTGACACCCATATTATGAGGAAAAAATTTCTGAAGTATGAATGACGTCACATGATTGAACCGGAACTTACGGTTCGAAGAATGTTAAAATTATAAGTGGGATGACTAAACCGAAGTTAATGTATTCAGTATAGCACATTATATGTTATATTTTAATTATATTTTTCTTCTTCTTCTTAATAAGACTAATTAATGAGACTCTGCATATATAGTTGCAGAGTTCACAGAACCATTAAAATCTCACACATAGCTGCACCTTTAACATGTAGTTGTACACTAAGTTGTGACGTCATAGTTAGAAGGTCATCATGATATTGAATTACACTAAATCAATGTTTAATATTTTCAAAAATCATATCTCAAGAACCACAAATGATAGCTTTTCACACCTTTGCACCATGTTATAGATCTTTAATTATGTGATTTTTCGTACACAGACGTGACCTCCATCCGGATCTCTCCTTCCTCGGTCGAAAACCAGAAGTTGAATATTTCAAAATGCATATCTTCCATGAACTACAGAAGATATTTTCACAATCTTTACATCATCTTAAAGACCTTTGAACTATGCCACATTTCGTTCACAGATATAACCCTTGAATCTGACCTCTCCTCCTTCCCGTTCGAAACCGGAAGTTTAAGTGAAGAAATATTCTGAATCACTATGGCTCTGTAAATGTATTTGTACAAGCCAAAACATAGTTGCGGAGTTCAAAGAACCTTACACATAAGTTAGATCGTAACATATAGTTCCAGGTAACGTGCTGCCAGACGTCATGGTGAGGTCATCTAATGAATTATTACGTAATTAATTATAATTAAAAGAATATGTAATTTATATCTCGTGAACCACAATAGATAATTTCTTTGATTCCTTCATAATCGTAACAGAACATGGAGGACTCGACATTTGATACAAAGACATGACCCTATTGACCTTTACTTCTGGTCCAATCTGGAAGTTCAAGTTTAAAAGCTCTTTATAAATTGACGCAAATCTGAAAGGGTATTCGAAAAATATATTTGGTGACGTCATCGCTTTTTAACAGCGCCCCTAGCGCCAGGTGGTTTAAAAAGTCACCTTTTTGCTATCTTGAGAAAACATTAGACATAATACACTCTTACCAAATTTGAAAACAATTGACATCCATATTATGAGGATGAATGGACGTGAGGATGATTTGAACCGGAACTTATGGTTGGACAGAATTTAAAAATGATATGGGATGGATTGAACCGTGTTAATGTATTCATTATAGCACATTATATGTTGTTATTTTAATTATATATATTATGAAACTCACATTCTCCTGAAGTAACTCTTGTCTTTAACAACTTTAGGTGATGACGTCAACATATGATGCACTCTGAACACCCTTAGTTTGTTTTCTACAAACTCAATAATTCTAGTTTTTTTCTCCTTCTCAGTGGAGACCCATCCGATAAAACAACATAGGAGAAGGTGCAAAGTTCACAGCACCTTATAACACATACTTTAGAACACAGACCTAATGAAGTTGTATCCTAAGTTGTGACGTCATGGTGAGGTCATCAGATATCGAATCATACCAAATCAAAGTTTAATAATTTCAAAAATCATATCTCATGAAGCACAAAAGATCTAATGGGCTAAAACAATGGAAATAAAACCATAATAACGTGCGTAGAGACTTGTAATTTGCAATAAACATTTGTCCTGATATGTACAAACATATAAAATTGTAAAATCCATACAACCAGTTTCGCTATTATGGCCAAAACAATCAGATTTAAAACAAAACTATAACTCCCCTCACGATGCAACTTGCACCAAATATTTATTAGATATATAGAAATACCCAAAATTCACAAAAATTCATCCGTTCCGATTTAATGGGCTAAAACAATGGAAATGTAAAACTACAATAAGATCCGAATGGAACAGCGTAGAGACTTGTAATTTTAAACAAAACATTTGCCCCGATGTGTAGCTATATCTTAAAATCATAAATCCATACAATCTGAATCAGTTCCACTATTATGGCCTAAAACAATGAAAATTAAATGCCCTATAACTCCCTTACGAAATGATGTTCAGATTTGTAACTTGGTAAAAACATTAATTATGATATGTATATGTACCTTAAATTGATTTTTAAAAATCCATCGGTCCCGGTTTAATGTGCTAAAACAATGGCAAAATTCAAAAGCCAAATAACTCCCAAACGAATGGATTTACAAACTTGCAATTATGGAGCAAAAAACATTAGTCTTGATATGATGATGTATCTTAAGTCACAACAAATCATTGAAGCATTATCGGTTCCGCTTATCATTAAATTACAATTAGTGTTGAGATGGTTAACCGAAAAACAGCACTCAACCATTTAGAAATTTGCTAACCGGCTAACCAAATCCAATATTTAAAATAAACACCCAAGAATTTCGGAAAAATTTACTGATCCATTTTGTTGTTCTAGACTATTTTTTCTAGACTCTTTTTGGTTATTAAACAATCATTGTGGGAACTTTATTGATGCTTTTCGACAAAAAAATTGTACATTGTTGCCATTTGCAAAATTTAATTCAATTACGTTGATAAAATAATAAAAAGAAAATAAATAAACTAAGAAGGGTTATAAAGAAGATTCGTATCTCTTCCTCAAAAATCAAAAGTAATTCATTTTGTATTGAAATTGTTCATAATTTATAAATAAATTGTATAATGTGCTAAGCCTTTAACTTCCAGTTCAGTGACGTTACAAATTAAACTCCCAAAAGTAAAACAAAAATGCAATCATCGTACTAAATTCTTGTGAAATTCCTGTTAGAAAATTTCCTGAGATGGGAATATCTTCCCTTTTAAAACAGGTAATTTGAATGCTATATATATGACACAATTATTCTTCCTCATGGTCATGAAAAATAAACATTAATACATTAATCTAATTGGACAAGTGCGTCTGATCTGTGATGATGTCATGAAACATTTTTGAAAAGTCACTGTCACTTTAAGAATGAAGAAAAATCATTTTACAAAACAAAATAATAATGCTTAAAAATGTTTAGGACTTTATTTATTGTTTTTTGATATCAAAGACCAAAATATAATTAAACATATCATGTAGTTATTACATAAATTAAAATACAATTAGTGCTGGGATGGTTAAACGAAACAACAGCGCTAACAATTTAGAATTTTGCAAAATAAAACACCAACAATTTTGGAAAATTTACGACCATTTTGTTGTTCCGACTTTCTTTTCTAGACATTTTTTGGGTTTTAACAATCATTGTGGGAAGTTTATTGACAAGACACAACCATTCACAAACCGTGCGTCATGAGCCGAAAAATAAAGTAGTGGATGCCAGAATACAATATTGTATAATTGGTTTACTTGTATAGTTTATCCCAATCAAATGACAAAGATCACCTGGATGTTATATAAAACAAATAATGAATGTTTTGCGTTCGTGCAATGGAGCGAATATTTCATTCGTTGAAAGATGAATGTTCCATTCAACTCGGCTTCGCCCCGAACATTCCATCGAACATTCGAACATTCCATCTTTCAAGTCATGAAAATATTCTCACCATTGTACTCATAAACACTCATATTTATATAATATTTGCGCACCTCCACCTATTTTGTTGTGTACCTCCCATGTCATTGCTAAGTGATTTTCTGTATTAGACATTTTTATCATATTTATGCCGTGTCCAAGAACAGTTATGTTTTGTTTTCATGTTACATGTATTTTCCGCAACAGTACACCGCCACATTCGTGGATGGTCGTGGAGTCTTGGGATGATAGCCAAAGATCCCTCCATGACCGAGCATTCATTTTGGTTAATGTAGTTAGAGGGACAAGGGTGCTTTAGATCAAAACCCAGCTCGTAAAAATTCCCCATACATTATTTCGATATCCGTCTATTACAAAGCGTCCTCGACTTGATCCAAAGTGCAGAGTTGGATGCCGCAAGTACGCAGTATTCTTTGCGGCAGTCAGGTCACTTGAAGAAATAGCTGCGTGATAGGAAGATCGATATTCTGTAAAGTGTATGAAGGATAATAACAACAATTACTTGGGCGTAATAACATACCGATCAGATCCAGCAATTTTGGTTGCCATTGACATTCTTCATAGCAAAATACATTTTGAACGAACATTGTTTAGAATATTAACGTTATCAAGTTTCGTCTTTAAGATTACTGTCTTGAGTCACGCGTGAATTCTCGCCCATAGCCTCAGTTTCAGTCAGTCAATTCTTGCATGAGCTTTGGACAAGGCACATACAAATATATCATACCACTGCCCCACTTTACATCTGGACAACAACTGAGGATCCCAACAGTGAATGTCAAAGTGAACATCACAATAATCATAAAACGAGATGCATCTGTAAATAAGCAGAAGGAAAAATTAAACCACAGTTAAGGCACTACAGATATGTTAGGTTATAGATATTATGAAAATGTTCACAATTAGTTGTTATTGTGCTTCATGTTAATAATAATAATAATAATAATGTGGACTTATATGCGCACGTATCCACCAACTGAGTGGTGCTCAAGGCGCATTACATCATTACCCCTGCTCATAAGGCTCATAAGGCCATAAATCATTCCTGAAACCATCTCAGCTCCTGGGGAGTACAGCTCAATTAGCTGCCATTACAGCGTATATAGGGCTAATCAACCAACTCTGCCCTCACAGGTACCAATTTAACCCTTGGAGAGGAAGCAATTATGGTTATGTCTTCTGCTCGGACACAAGTGTCACGGCTGGTTTCGAACCCACATTCTGCTACTAACACCAGAACTTGAGTTGTTTGTTGCCACAAAATGTCTACGCGGTACAGAGGTATAATACCCAATCTTTGCTTTATCATTTATTGCGTCCAAATAGACGACCAAGACTCATCCATCGATCGGTATATAGCATACCTCAAAGTGTAAACAAAGTGTTGAGGAAAGTTGTTATAAAAGAAATTTATTTTCACCATGAACCTTTTTTGTTTAGTATCATATTATTTTGTTTTGTTTAAAGACCATCACGGATTTTGCTGATTGGACATCGTTTCTGGCAAAAAACAAAACAAAAACAAACTAGAGCTTATGTTTGTTAGAACAAACACGGTGTTCGAGTCAACTTCCGGTTCAATCAAATTATCATCGATGATGTCAATATCATATTGTGCAAGGGTTTATCATCTTTATAATAACAATATCAATTTCATATTCAAAAGACATATCAATTTTGCGTTAGAATGTGTTGAATTTGAACTTATGAATTATGACCTCCTCATGATTATGAAAACAACAAATTTGTCAACTTATATATCAAATTGAAGCTATGATATGACCTTTAAAATTTGTAAAAATCGTTACTTCGTGTGCCACTAATTGGACCATTGGCAAGCATTATGGTAACTCATTTCACAAGAATTACAAGCTATTAATGTAGGAATTCAATTGTGTTGTTGTTTTTCAATAGTGATTTAGTTCTTGAGATATTGGCTGTTGAACTGAAATGTTGAGATTTACAATAATTAGAAATTAACAAGTGTGACTTGGAACACAATGTTTTTTATTTTAAATATTGACACTAGCCCAACACATGCTTTTCAAAAACCATGCTAGATGATAAATCAACATTAAAAATCACTCATATGAAAATAGTTTCCAGGGTTGTGGAGCGATCAACCTATTCAGCGTTATTATGGGGATAAAAATC